>SRPQ01000323.1:0-24745 GCA_018360075.1 Claviceps cyperi
GTATAGAGATTACTATGAGCGGCCGGTAACGGATGTCCGACGCCACGGCGCCACACTTTTTTGGTGCCATTTACGCCAGCGCCGTCCTCGGAGGAAACGTTTTCCCGTACCTACTTCTGGAATCCGGACGCAGGATCTGCCCAGACGTCGGTACAACGTAATTCCCCGAGCCCTACTCCTTCCTTCCCGGATGTAGCACGTTGCGGCGCGTCCCAGACTCCCAACTGTCGAGTTTCAACAAGATCACATCCCCCCTTTTAGGTACCTATGTATTTGGTGAGTGGCCTTTGAAGTGGAGAATATCGACACATTTTTAGCGAATCGTACGTACGGCAGGCTACGGCGCATTCCCCAGAACCCCCGCCTGGCACAGTCCAATCCACCACGACTTTCACGCTCTGAGCCAGTTTGTGAACATCGTGTCCTTTCCAGATAACACATGCAACCCGTTATCTCTCGCCACTTCCTAGTCGAGCGCCATTTGTCTAATTCTTACTGATTTCCCATCACACTCAACATAGCCTTCTTAACCACCACGCGACAGGTTCGCCATATCGCATCGCATCCATGGGCCTCTCATGTATCGTGACGGACGGGATCTAGGTACTGGCATAGGAAAGTATCAATAATCCATAGCTCTGGAGCCCTTTTTTGTCAGACATACAACGAAACATCCAACAAGACTCGAGTCACCTTCGTCTCGTCGTCTCGTCGTCTCGTCGTCCAAGCCCGCTATCTATTCCTCTATACATACGGAGTACCATTCACGATTTCCACGATTTCCTTCTCCCACAACTCGGAAGGGTGATTGAACCACCCAAAGAAACCCCCCCAAAATGCACACAAACATCCTCCTCCCCCTCCTCCTCGCGATACTCACCCCCCTCCCTCTCACAAAGGCGAGCAGCCGCCCCAGCCGCGCCATCCTCCTCTCCCAAGTCGAAACCCTCACCCTCCGCGGCCACGGCGCCAAAACGACACACCGCCGCGTCTCTGCAATCCCCCAGCTCAAATGCACCTCTTCCAAAGACATCTGCAACCTATATAATGTGGAAGTCATGCGATGCACCAACCAGGGGTCCTCATACGGCGGGGAAGATATCGAATGGAGCTGCTCTGCCTCACTGCCCGAAGAGCTCAAGCTGGGCAGCACAGAGGTCATATGCGAGGGCTACGACAGCGCAGATGATCCATATGTGCTCAAAGGGAGTTGCGGCGTCGAATACACCCTGATGTTGACGAGTATAGGGCAGGCGCGCTATCCGCACATAGCGAATCCACACGGCGGATATTTCAGCGACGGGCAGGGCGGCACAGATGGAGCGGCGGTGTTGTTCTGCTTCATCTTTGTAGGGGTGCTGGTATGGATTCTGTCCTCGGCTTGTAAGGCGGCCCGTGATTCCGGTAGACGCGAGCAGGGGACCAGGGGAGGATGGGGAGGAGGAGGTGGTGGTGGTGGCGGTGGTGGTGACGATGGCGGCCCTGGCGGTTTCGGAGGAGGTGGATGGGGAACTGGGAACGATCCTCCACCCCCGTACCCCGGAACGAAGCCTTCGTCGGCTTCACAATCACAACCGTGGTACTACCCGGGTTTTTGGAGCGGTCTGGCTGGAGGCGCCACTGCTGGGTACTTGGCAGGTCGGCGACGAAACGATGACCGACGGGCCTTTGACGGCGTATGGGGCGGGAGCAACACTTGGGGATCCGAAACCTCCTATCCTCGGCCATCCCCTGCATTTTCCGCCCCGGCGCGACCTTCCACCAGCTCGTCTCAACGTGAAAGTACAGGCTTTGGCTCGACTCGCCGCCGATAGAAGCTTCTGTCTATGCACTGCCAAGTTGGGCGTTGTCTCCAAGCGGGTGATGGAAAACTACGCACGGTCAGGATGTATCATTTGGCGAAAGAAAATAATTGACAGACGAGAGCAAGAGAAATGTAGAACATGTGCACGATCATCACGACGTTACGTAGGTAGCTAGCTTCGGCTGGGAGACGTTCGTTCATCTGGTTTCAATTATTTACTCGTAGCATCGTGTATAATTTATTCCTCTGACTCCATTTATATCCAAAGTATGTAAGTAACAGGCTCCAAACTCCGATGCTAGCCCCATATTCCCCCCAGCATAATTCTTTGATATTTGATCTTTTCTTTTAGATGTCTCTGTGCTAACCTAACATATACATGTGGGAAGTTTACAGTTAGTTTCCTGGTCTTTATTCTCTGCTCCTAAAAGTACAGTATCCAAACCAGACCGCTCGCTTTCACTTCGTAAGCGAGCCCTGTGATGACTCGGCTCGGCGTTCCTCGCACTCGGTATCGTCAAGGCTGCCTAGCTAGCTAGGCAGGCAGGTAGATAGGTGCCTCAGGATTGACTTGAGATGATTGTCTATGGAATTCGTCTTTGTGGATAATGCAGATATGTACTGCAAAATATTTCCAGTTATGCGTGAATCCGCCTCGGTAGACATCGTCTCTATATTCGACACTCGGCACAGTTCGCCTTCATCTATAATGCGCACTAATGATGAACGGGCATCGCATCCATCTTGTCAAAAGCTCGAGAGCACGTAGGGCACTTGCGCATCCTGTTGCTTATACGGTCGTCTACGCATTTGTTGCAGAACAAATGGCCGCACGTCTTGAGTGCGGTATTCTTGAAATTGTTCCTACAAATTGTGCAAAGCGCAAACGTCTGTGGTAAGATAACACGTTAGCATTCACCCAACCAAAAAAAAAATCCGGTCTTGCTTCTTTTCGCGCCTTGTTCAAAACATTCCAAAGACTTACCCGAAGCATCTCCTCTTCTTCCGACGAGTTACTTAATGCCTTGCTCTTCCAATTTTCGCGTTCCTTTTGCACGTGCTCGACCCGCACCTTCAGCTTCTCCATCTCGGCTTCTTGAATGGTATACCGTTCCCTCATAGCGGCCGAAGCATTGTCCCGGGCCTTGACAAGACTGGTGAGCTCACTGAGCTGGCGGTTGAGAGATTCCGACCGTTTGACGGCCTCCGTGCTCGTCGATTCCATCTTCTTGATTTCAATGGTCAGCGTCGAGTTGGTCTGCTTCAAATCGCTGACTTGCTTCTCCAAATTGCCAAGTAGTAAACGAGTTTGCGCCTCCAGGTCCTTCAGTTGAGCAATGATCTCAGCACTTTTGCTGTTCTGATGTCTCAGCGATCGAATTTCGTTGTTTCGCGTATCGGCATCTTTCCTTGCCGCAAAATACTTCTGGTCTGCCTTGCCTTTCTCAGCTATCAGAAGCGCGATCTTTTCTTCCAGGGCAACAAAGTCAAGCACCCTCTTCTGGGCCAGATCCTTCATCTTCTTGTAGGCCTTTTCGATGGACGGTAATTCCTGATTGATGGATTGGAAGTCTAATTGTAACTTCTTATACTTCTGGCGAAGCTCGTCTTGCGAAAGTTCTTGTTTGTCATCTGCATCGAGCATTTCCACATCTTCTATGCACTGTAGCCGAGACATTTGAGACTCGAGGGCAGCGATTCGGTCGTCTTTTGCCGTTGATAGATCTTTGATAAACTCGATCGACGTTCTGTCCTGCTCCATGCTAGCCTTCCTTTGGGTGTTCTCGGCCAAGATCTCGTCTCTCGCAGAACGCACTCGTGCGAGATCTTGATCCCTCGATATTATGTCAGCTTCTAATTCTTGCGTCACCAAATTGGCATCGGTCTCGAGCTGGTTCTTATACGCAGTACGTTCTGCTTGGAGCTTTTCAGCCTCCTCTCGAAGGTGCTTGTTCGTAGCCTCCAGGTTGTTGATTCGCTTGATGAGGTCCTCGTTCTGTGCCTTGAACTGCTTAAAGACGTCTGTTCGAATAAAGTCTTCATCTGTCCATGTGTCTCGTCGTGACTTGAGCGTCGAATTCTCGTCCTGAAGCGTCTTCAGCTCCGATAGAAAGGAATCTAGCTGTTCTTTCTGTTTCTTGGCCGAGGCAGTGACTTCCTCGTACTTGAGAAGCAATTCATCAGCAGAGCCGTTGAGGTCAGTTGGATCAGAGCTGCCATCATTCGCAGCGGACGCCGCGGCAGCCGCTGCCCCAGTAGGACGAGTCGAATTGGCAATTGCTTGCTGTTCCATTTTTTGCACTTGAGCGCTCCGGGTGCGATCCAGCTTCTTCTCTGCTTTAAAATAGCGCAAGGTCGCCGCATTTAATTGCTCCGATAGCTGATCTTTTTCAGTATTCAGCCGGTCCAGCTTCAGCATGTAGTCTTTCTGAGCCGCAAGCAACTTATTCACTTTCGTCTCCAGCGCTGCAGCTTCTGGAGATAGTGAATCACGTTGAGCGGCCAAGCGGGCAAGAAGAGACTCGGCCTTTGTCTTGATGGTCTTGCCCTTATCTTGCAAATGGCTTTGAAATTCGTTCAAGTCCTTGAAGGTGATACCGCTTAGGTACGGTGGATCTGCGGGAATCCAAATCGTCAGCACATGTCCAGATCCGACCCGAAAAAAAGAAATCTGTTTTCATATATACCGGAAGCAACGGGATTGTCTGATATTTGAGACTCTGCGAGAAGTTCCACCTCTTCTAGTAACTAACCCGATGTTTTATTAGCAACCGAGTTCAAAGCAAAATGGACGTCAAGAGACTTACTTGACGCCACCATGCATCGATTATTCTCAGATGATCATCGTGGTGGACACATCGTTTATGTAATTCTTCGAGACGTGATTCCGCAGTCGCAGCCTTACGGCTATATTCTTGCATCTGACGATAGATCGCACCCTTTGTATAGGCCTTCAAGTGAAGAAAAGAATCAGGTTAGTAAGTTGGTGCACTCGAGCATGACCAGAAAACAGGTATAACGTCGTGAACTCAGAACCAAATGAGATAGGATCCCTGCCCTCGCCAGCATCCGAAACATAGAGAAAAGGCATTTCTCGAGGCATTCCAGGACATACGTGCCGCTCTTGAGTCTAATAATGTTGCCCACACGACCCGATATGTTTCTTGACTCACGACAGATTTCGCAGACGAAGTGATTCGGGCAAGTAGCATCGAAACAATCGCCCCCGGAATACCTGAAAAGATGATTTGGATGCCATGTAGCAATCTGCAAAGGGAAAGGTGGATAATCGTGCCTATACGATGCTTACCTCGACCCAACCTTCTTCCTTCATTTCGACAACGTCATCTTTCGTCTTGGATCCGTTCAGGGCAATTCTCTTGCTGGGGGGAGCGAGTTCATCAGCGCCACTAATGGGAGGCCTTTTCCTGTCCTCCATCTTGGGAAGCAGAGACGGGTGAGGTGAGATAGACTGTGACGTTGCTACAGGCATCAGACAACGCGTCAGAAAACGAAGCCCTGGATCTCAGTAGGGAAGGTATGTCAGAGCAAGGGCTGAGGTGCAGCGTTGACGCTCAAGGGCCACGTCTCGTCTTGCAGCTGGTACCGCGGGGGCTATCATCAATCAAGCTGCGTGAAAAGTTGCCTGGAATGAAGGAATGGTGATGGGGGAAAGAGAGTGATCGTGACCAGAAGTTGAAATTTCGAAGTTGACTCGCAAATCAGAGAGACGTTGCTGCTGCGCTAAGTCAGGACTAGCCCCACACTATACTTCTTTGGGACGATCTTGTCGATGCATGCATTCGGATAAACGTTGCTTTCCTCCCGATAAACTCGAGGATCTGGACAGCCCCCACTTCCATTCCTTGAAGTTGAAGAATATATTACACTACATACAAATACAAGGAAAGAGAAAGACAAAAGCAGATGAGCCATTTTCTCTTGCTCTAGAATGAAGTGAAGTTCTCGTCGCCTTCTTTGAGCTGTGGTCTGGCAGTGTCGCCACTCCTACCATCTTATCTTATCATCTATTCTCCCAGCATGAGTTCCATGTTCAAGAAGAAAGGCGGCCTCGCCTTCAAGCCCAAGGCTCCGGTTGCGCGAGCCAGACCACAGGCGCCGACTGCGAAACCTACTCCAGCACCGACAGCGGCACCAATAGCACAATCCACGTTCGAAGTAGAAGAGGAATCAGAAATCGAAAAAGAACCAGAGACCGTCGATGATGGACTCGATACCCGCCCAGCTCAATGGAGAAACTCGCCAGTAGCAGAGAAAGAGGCAGGAGAAAAACAGAAGGATTCACCATTAGCATCCAGGCCAAACACTAGACGAGCGTCACACAGTCAACAAGTAGACCCCGAGTTGGAAGATTCAGCATCAACGCAAGGAGGACAAGTGGCGGCTCAAAGCAACGAGATCATAGAACCGGACCTAGTAGCAGTTGAAACTGCCCAAGTTGCTCCTCTGTCAGAATTGGCATCTGGCGTCCCCGCGCGGCGTCAATCGACTGCCGAACCCTTGCCGCAACCATCGCTGATAGACAAAGCTACAACTACTGCAACCACACATGGTGATGTAATACCATCCTCTAGCGAAATCTCTGCCGACCCCCGACCTACGGAACCGGTAGATGAAAGCCAGAACGCACTTGTATCGGCTCTTAGGCAAGAAGAAGAAGCTGGGGCAGCAGAAGAATCGGAAGCAGCAGCGTCAAGTCATGGTAAAGCACCGGCTCCGACACCGGCTCCAAAACCGGTCCCGACACGAACGAGGGCGCGGAACCAGGCCACTGCGGCCTCTACCGCTGCGGAAAATGCATCAACAGAGGACGGCGAGGCCACTCAGGGCGAATCATCACGCCCCAAAAAACGTCAAAGGAGGACGGCAACACGAAAGCAGGATGAGGAAAGTGGAACAACCCCAGCGCCACGGAAACGCAAGACACCCGCCTCTAACGCCAATGGTCCCAGATCAAATTCACGGCGAGCGCGCTCCCTAACACCTGACAACGCGGAAACCCAGATCGTCGATTTGCAGAAGCTCAAAATGTCAGACCTGACAAAGGACCTGCGAATCGGCAAAAAGTTCAGTCGCCACGACGAACTTCGCGAACGCGAACGCAAGGCTCGGATGAAAGCCAAACTCGAAAAGGACCTCGAGATACCCGGCGAAGCAGAAGGCGACTCCAACAACACAAACGACAAAACGCCGCAATCCCCCGCCCCCGGCGGCACCCAATCTACAGCCAAGCCCAACTCTGCCGCCAGCACATCAACACCAGCTCCAGCCGCCACCTCAGGACCTCAATTCCGCATCGTCGACGGCCAAATCGTCGTAGATCAAGACTCCCTCGTCATGGATCGCCACGCCCGCGCCGCAGCTGCCCAAGCCGGCGAGAACATGGAGACAATTGAAGAAAACGACTTCACCCGCCTCATCACCTCCTCATCTTTCATGACCACCTCCAAGCTCAAAGGCCCCAACATCTGGACCGAGCCCGAAACCGAGCTCTTCTACCGGGGCCTCCGCATGTTCGGCACCGAATTCGAAATGATTTCCAAAATGTTCCCCGGCAAGCAGCGCCGCCACATCAAACTGAAATTTAATCGCGAGGAGCGCCACAACCCCGCGCGGATCGATGCTGCTGTCATGGGCGAGAAAACCATCAAGATGGATTTAGATGAGTACCGGGCCTTTACGGGCGCCAGTTTTGAACCTGTAGAGGATATTGAGGCTGAGCAGCGCAAGATCCAGGAGGGCTATGAGGCGGAGAGGCAGAGAGTTGTGGATGAGCAGGCGGAGATTATGCGCAAGAAGCGCGAGGAGTTGTTTGCGGATGATGAGGAGAATTCGGGGAGGAGGAAGAAGGGGAAGGGGAAGAGGAAGGGGAGACAGGCTATTTCGTATGGATTGAATGGGGAACCGATTGTGCCGCAGGATGCGTGATTGGGGTGAGGACGTCTTTGTGCGGATTGAGAATCAGCGCCAACTTTCGGATGGTGTGGCTGAGCGTGTCCAAGTCCAAGAACATGCTATGGGTTTATGCGGCTTCGAACTGGGATTTCGATTTTATGTGATTTGGTGGAACTGTGGATAGCGAGCAGGTATGTATGGCTTTTTTGGCTTTTGGAATAGGGGCTCTCCTGCACAGATATATGCACATATGGAAACTATCCTGGATAGGCGCCCGGCGCAACAGGGTTACCAAGAGATTTATTTCAACTCGAGAAGCTTGTGTCATTAGTGCTTTCTCAATCAAGGACTCCTGTGTAATGAATCATGATAGGTAGGTATGCTGCCTCCGGTGACGATTTTGTCCATCGAGGATGCGTCTTTCCGCACATGCACTCACAATTTTGATCGCGAGAAGATTGGAACATCAATACTTAGTTAATCTTGAAAGTCATAAAGCAGCCTTTGTGGTCATCGTAACCCGGCTGCCCATCGAAACCACTCGTAATTAACACATTTGGAAAAGCTGAAGTATAAGGCCCCAAGTTTGAGCTTCAGTGTATGTATTGGAAACTACTTTGAATCCTTCATGAACGAGACTCCCTTCCTTCATTACGAGAACATTTTCATCCATGTTCCATCGCACCACCGGATGCGCAAGCGATGACCTGCGTACTTCAGAGTTCTGCCACAATAGCAAATACATGAATATAATTTTTTTCCCTTCCCTCTTTGGCTAGTGAAGCCGTCAAATTATTGCCTCGAATTTCCCTGCAATTAGAGTTTCGTTTTTCGTAAACATAACGAGACATTTCACCAAGGTCTCGCCTTGACTTTCTCTCCTGCGTTCAGTCCCTCACCACTTCCTCGTGAACTCCTCACTCACTCCTCCTACTTATACTCTTTGCGCTCTGCGCTCCCCCCACCCCAAAGACATCGGGATACCCTAGTTCGCGGCAGGGCCCTCCTCGTCGTCGGGCTGATCGAATAGGAAGTTGGCTGCGAGCTCTTCGTTCTTGTCGCACGCAAAGTACGCCTGAATGGCTTGGTCCCGATCGAATCCAAGTCGACATAACTGCCAGGTTTGTTAGCAAAGCCTGTGTGATTCATGAGCTGGCGGAGAAAATACGGGGCGCCTACCCTCTCAATGGCATCACGCTCCTCTTCAGTGACAGAAATGGCCTGCGCGCCAGGAGGCAAGGGGACATCGTCATCGGCACTTTCGCCAAGAAGTTGCAGAAACTGGTCCGGGTTGGAGGCAATCATTTGTGCAAGTTGTGGGTTACCCGCACCGAGCTGTTGCAAGATGGGCTCAAGCATCTGTGGCTGCTGCTGAACGACCTGACGAAGCTGCTGAAACTGAGGGTTATTTCGCAGGAACTCCAAGTTTGCCAGATCGACCTCCCCTTGGCTTGCGGCGGCAGTAGTGGCTGCAGGCGCGTTACCGCCCCCAAGGCCCCCGCGACCACCTCCGTGCTGGGCTGCGAGGTCGAAGAGGTTGACACCGCCGTCATCTTCGTCCTCTTGTGTCGCTTCTGGAGCAGTCTGTGCTGGCGCAGCCGCTAGAGCCGCCTGGCGCGCTTGTTGTTGTTGTTGCTGTTGTTGCTGGATATTCTCGGGAATGCCCTACGTTCCGATGAAAATGGAATGTTAGAAACCTGAGCCCATAGTAGATCAAGACTTATCGAGCACATACGGTCAGAAGGTATTCCACAGCTCGATCGGGGTTGTGGAAAGCCGCACGCATAGCAGCTTCGATCTGACTTCGCTCAAAGCCCATAGCTTCCATGTTTGCAATAGCTTCAGTGCGCTCAGCGCCCAAGGCTAGACCTGAAGCATTTTGGCCACCTGTGCCAGTTTCACCCGAGCCTTGAGGACTCGGTGTGGCTGGCACAGCTTGTTGACCGGAGGACTGGGAAGGAGCAGCAGGCGCAAGAGGAGCAGCAGGTGTGCTCGTAACAGGCTGAGCGGGAGTGGCCGGAGGAGCGGCAGTCGAGGGTTGAGCAGCTGGGGCAGCAGGCTTCTCCTTTGGCTATATCGGGAGGCTTAGTATTCGTGACGTCTCTATAGCGCCAAAAGTCTGCAAGACGTTGGAGCGTACCTTGTTCACCATGCAGACAACGAAACCCTTCTCCTCGATTTTGTAGGATTCCACAGTCTCATCATCTTTCAGGATTTTGCCTACGCAAATGTCAACTCGTTTTTGCTGCGCAAGCTAGGACACGGGGTGTCGAACCGGAGTAGATGAGCTTCTGATGCGTACGGTCCCATCCCTTCTCTTCCGTGATCTTCTCCTTGACAGTAGAAATCTATCGTGTCGAGTCAGTGGAACAGACTCGGGCCAGTCGGCAGAGGCTGCTCAAGCTTTGCAGCTCGAAAAGGAGATTCGACGTACTAGGTCAGTGGGTTCGACCTCGAGGACGAACTTTTGCTGTTTCAGATCCTATAGGACGGAAAAGAATTAGATGTACGTCGTCGGTCTTCGGATGCACAGCGCTTGACGACGCCATAATGAACCCAGGCTCGACTAAGTTGCAGCTGGAGTATCAAGACTTTCCCCAGCACGTGTTTATGGCGGGGCATGGCGGAAACGAAGAGCTTACTCTAAATGTGACCTTCATGATGACTGATGGTAGTGCAGCAGGGTGGCCGCGATAGATTAAGTGCCGTCAGTGAGGCCGAGTTCAAAATCCGTGCGAACGAGGTTGCAGAAGGAAAATCATCCAAAGAGCACAGGTTGACGGAAGCAATGGTTGGCTGGAGCGAGGCCGGCTGAGATTGGAAGCTTGTGGCTGTTGGGGTGGGTGGCGGTTTGCGGTGAGTGGCTGTGTGGTCTGGTCTGTCGCAGACTCGCGGTCGTCGTCATCTCGTTGTGGCCTGCCGGAGTGGGGGTTTTCAACTTCGTACGAATAACTGTTCGTAGTTGCAGTTCCGTCGCCAAGATCAGGTAGGTAGTCAATGGTCACTGGCCAGTACCTGTCATTCACTCTGGTCTTGGCCATCCTGCAAAGCTGCCCTATCGCCCCAATGTGACTGACATGTCTTGACTCTGTTTTAATCCTGCAGTGAATGGTCTTGCGGTGTATGTTGCGCTCTCAGCCACGCTCAATTCGTATTCACTGTCGCCAAAAGTATTGAAATCATGGGGACTTATTGGACAAAGGGGCAATATGTACCAATATGGCATGTATTCAATCCTTGGCCTTAAGGTGTTTGGCGACAACAGCAGCAGAGCGTGCGCAAATTCTTTACACAATCTCGACTTAGGAAGGCAATGACA
The DNA here is from genome assembly GCA_018360075.1 of Claviceps cyperi. Lineage (NCBI taxonomy): Eukaryota > Fungi > Ascomycota > Sordariomycetes > Hypocreales > Clavicipitaceae > Claviceps > Claviceps cyperi. The sequence goes on from SRPQ01000323.1 coordinate 11,040, forward strand.
ATACCTCACTCACCTCAAGGCTCAAGCGTTGAAACCATGACATATGAACTCATTATAAATCAACGGGACAACAATACGGCTGGAAATTTGACCATTTGGGATATCTTCTACTTTTTCGCTTCCCATCTTCCAGAATCCTCTGCGAACGACGCCGTGCTCAACGCCTTCCATTTGCGCCTGTGCCCTTTAGGCTTTCCTGTACCCCTTTGGGGCCTTTCTGATCCAAAAACACCTAGGTGAAATGACATCGCCGGGTCTAGCACCCATCCTTGTTATCCTAGCATTGAGCGAAATTCCATTGTACGCCAATGGTCGCATTTAAAACATGGCTCATGCCTGCGCTTGTTTGAATCATGAAACATCAGTCGTTACTCGTGCTGCTTTTATTCTCTCTCCATCACTTTCCTTGCCTCTATCGCTCAGAGCTGGCCTTCATGGTGGCCTCAGTAGCAACCAAGGAATCGGCATGGGGGGCATCATCCTTCACTGGCTTCTCTTGGTGGTGATTTTGTGCCTCGGTTCGTTCTCGTCTGGTGTTCCAGTCTGCTCTGTATAGCCGAGTGGGACTTGTTGGGTATGTGGCCTGTGTACCAGAGTTGATGAGAGATTGCAGACTTCCATTGAGAATCATGCCGGCGTGAGGGGCAGCGAGGACACTCGTCCCTGGTGACACCAGCGGCGGTGTTCCGGTATTATGTGACCGAAAGAGCGGGTGGATATGCATCTCATTGACGTAACTGCCAGTCGTCAACATACTTGCCTCGCAATGAGACCGTATGCTAGGAGTTTTTCTCTGTGTCCTCGGCACCATGGGGGGAGGCACCGGGCAATCTGGGATGAGGGGTGTAGTAGGTCGAGAAGTCGGCGGGCTTTCCAAAGGACTGGCAGTAATTTTGCTCAGGGCTTCCTTGACAGCTGTGGGTGATGATAGCTCCATGACGACCTGTCTGTTGTACTCGTCCACGGCCGACGTATCCCAAGAGTCAAACGATAACTCCTCACTTTTGACACGTGGTGCCGATTCTGGCTCTGATCGCACTCCCGATCCAAGTCCTGATTCTAGTGCTGACTCTAGTGACATGGGCCGTCGCTGCTCCGGTCCAAGCAGTTTGCTTCTCGAAGGTGTTGGGCAAACAGTCTTCGTGATTGACGTTCGAAGGCATTTGATGGGGTCCTTGCCGATCTTCTGATGCGTAGCCACCGTAGATTGGTTCTTTTTTCCCGGTGTTGTCTCTGGAACCGTCAACATGGGCATCGTCTGACTATAGCGTATGCCCTTGACGTGTTTCTTGCGATGGTCGTGACTAGGACACGAAGGAGATGATGGTGATGATGATTCATCGGCAACATGCCTGAATGCGACAAAGTAAGAAGTGACGAATGCAATTTGAAAAACAGCAGCAAAAGAAAGAGCCATGGCCAGTCCAACCAGGATATTTCGTCTGAAAACGACGAGAGTGTCATCATGTTGTTCCGTCGTCGATTGCCGGGTTACAATGAGAGCGACTATGGAAATCGCTGCGGCTGCCATACACATGAGGAGCTGGACGACGAAGGACATGCTGGATTCGCTCCACCAATATGGGATGTTGTGTTTGACAGCCTTTATTGAGCCCAAGGCTGCGAGCATGACAAGAGCGGCAGCCTCAACTGTAGCTGCGGCTATAGATGCGTTGATCAACAATGTGTTTCCTGCAGCGTTGGCGCACAAAACTATTTCGAGACCAATGGTCATACTTGTCGCCATCACAGCCAGGGTTCCTGCGACAATAAGAAGTCCGGCGGGCGCCATGGTAAGGCCCAGGTAAGCCTCGCTGGCCCGCGGAGCGTATATTCTGTAGTATCACACGGTGAAAAGTGTAGTCCAGCGTCCTGGGTATGCCTTCAAGCTTTTGTGCTGATAATAGCGGTTCTCAAAGAGAGGGGTCTACACTGTGAGTAGATACAGAGAGAGAGTCTGAGAGACAGACAGATGCTGAGGGGGCGAGCTTGATAGACTTGTCTCGCGCCAGATTCGATCCGGTCAGAGGCTGCGACCAGTTTTCAGTGGTGTCAAAGCGAAGCAGGTTCCCGAGTCAACGTGTTTTGTTTTTCTGATGAATGAGAAAATGCCAAGGGAGGAGGTCGTGTCATGAAGAGGCAAAGGGCGGACAGCAGTGTGGCTGGGGCAAGCGTAATTGTCTACTGGCCGGCCACATAGGTAAACATGTCGTGCATCTGTGTTCTACAACGACTAATAAAGGCGAAAGCGAGACGACGGTGCGTTATGTATGCTGGAGAGGGTAATGGGTGAGACGGGACGAATACGAACGTCGGGACGGTTGATTGGACGTTTGTTGACGGGAACATCTGGGGGCCATCATGCAGGTTGACAACAACAAAAACAACAACAACGACAACGACACAAGAAAAGGAAGAAGAAAGGCCTCACTCGGGCTCTCAGCTGCAGCAAGACGCGCTGACAGCAGAGTCGAACGAGTCTGAATGAGTCGCGTAAGACCGTACGACAACGGCAAGTCGATGATATCGAGGGCGGCCATCATGTTCCTTGCATTGGCCGACAGGGATGGTGCCGTGGCGCCGCTTGAGGGGAGGGTAGCATTTGTTAACTAGATGGGAGATACATACCTAGTCATGGACTCATGGATATTGCAACACGAAGCTCTTGGCTCTCTCTCTTTCTGCCGCTCTCTGCCGCCTTCTTCCGCCAACGCTTCCTGCACTTGTTTCTCTCTCTTCCACACAGTCTGTTTGGAGTCTGTTTGTCGCCTCTCTCGTCTCCGTTTGTATGCGCGTGTGGTGAGTCGGCTCGAGTTGTGTGGAAATGTCCCAGGCCGCAACCAGTTGGAACCAACCAACTGGCATCTCGCTGATGACCGAGCCTTCCTTGCAAGCGAACTTGGCCGAGCCCAGGCGCGCGGACAAGGACCAGACGACTTGATGTCATTATGCAATCACATGTCATGCTACGCCGTGCGGTCCAGTGCATCGACGGATAGAGGAATACATACTTGCAAGTCGCGCCCACACATGACTCTGATCTGTGCTATCAGGTATGTCGACATGATGGACGGCGCGGAAACGATTGAAAGATACCAGATACCAGCCGTGGCCCCCGTGTCTGCGCGGGGCTTGGAGCCCCAGCTGGCAAACCGCTGCATCGGGAACATCGGGATTCCGCCTATGCATCCGCTAGCCTCGGATCTTCAACCTTGTTCAACTAACTGGCTTGGTGGATGTCTTCTGTTACCTCTGTACAGAGCAAAAACGGCACCTCAACTAACGTACGGAGACGTACGAAGGGAAGAACAACAACAACAACAACCCATGCCCAGCCACAGGACAGGCACAGCTTACAAGGCACAGGCACACTGCACAGGCACAGGCACAGGCCGCAAGCCTCCCCGCTCCACCTGGGCTGCTCAAATCATCCCCGTCTGGCCGATTGGAGCACAAACCAGGTAGAAAACCCCCGGTCCATGTACATGTACATGCATTGTACTGCACACCTAGGTACCTAGGTATGTACATACCTCATACCGTGCAATGACATGACATGCAGACTGCAGTGCAGTAAAGCATGGTGCGGAGAATCAGCTTGTTGTCGGCTGGCAGATAAGGTTCTGTCAGCATGCCAGTGAGCGACGGATACATACCTATTCATCATTCAGAGGTAGGTAGGCAGCCTGGCGACGGCAAGCATGGCTGTCTGGCTGCCTGGGAACAACAAGGACTGTCGCGATACATATGTATCTTATCTACGAAGTACATAGAGAGATGATTACTCGCCCGTTGTAACTTGCGACTCGTAGACTGGTACCTACCTACCTACCTACCTACCTACCTACCTACCAGAGAAGGTGACAGTACATGTGCATATGTATGTACCCCGCTCGCGATTGCGTGGAGCAGCTGCATGGCAAACAGTAAAACTGCAACGAATGGCCGCTGCGGCGTTGACGTCGCTCGCCATGGGAGTCAAATCTGGAAGCCTGATGTCTCAAACAATCGGTCGTCGCCCTACGATGGCCAATCCACGTCTCTGGTTAACTTCTAAAGCCCGTAGGCTCAGACAAGCAGATGCAGCACTGCTTGCTGTTGTACGGTGTACCGCGAGGCGAGCCCAGTTCAGGGCCAGATCGACGGTGTTGGCCACAAACTGCCCCATGATGGATGTCTCAGAGCAGACCGCAGCAAAGGCCTCGGTCTCAATAATTTGTCGCTGGTCGGTAAGCGACATCCACATCCATCATGCTGTTCGCTCCAATCCTTCAAAAAGCGAAGTCATCACAACCCGCCGACCGCCATGCATGTAATTGGCTGTTCAAGACAGGAAGGAAGTCCACTCGTGAGTTGTCAAGTCAGTGGGCCGGGCAGCTGCAATCCCACTGTAGTACATAATCCCACTGCAATTCCCACGGTAATATTCCCCTCCAATTTCCACTGTCATTTCTCTCATTGGCCCTATAATGCAACGCATGCACTAAACAGTGCTGTCTACTCGTGAGTCGTTTACATTGTCGGTCTGGATAATTGTGTTTTTCTTGAAGGATCCAGCAAATCGGTGCCGGTCTCCGATCTTACGGCGTACGCCCGATGGGGGCTCCCAGCCATGGGGCTATTCATGATTTTGCTCAGTCGGTGACTCCGAGTCCACGGCTGGCAACAAAAAAGGGTTTTTGGAGGTGTTGGTTCGAAGAACTCGGCTGACTTTGCGTCCATCCTATTCTCAACTCGATTCCCATCTGTTGCGAGACGTGAAGGCACTAATAAGTACGTCCACGTACGTACCTCGTTGCCCCCTGCCTTTGTCCAGCCCCGAGATATCCCCGTCATCCCTGCCTGAGAGATTCATTGGAAATGCAGAAATGTCCCGATGCTGGGCTGGGATTCATTATGAAGATGAGCGATTTACCATGGTCATCTTGGTACATAGTTGTTTAGTTGTTTTTGATGTGTATTTTACGCCACTGCGTCCCAGTTTTGGGCATACATATGTAGGTACGGGGGGCGTGCAGGGCTAATCCCCGGGTAAGTGGCGGATAGAAGGCATTCGCGAATGGGTGCGACGTCTACCGCCACAAGCCAGTCCCTCCCCTAAAACCATCCCGCATCTCAATGTCCAACAATCGTCTGTGTGATATCCGGCATCCAGCGCCGTCCACCACACGCTGTGCCGCGAAGTATGTACATGGGTATCTGTAGGGTGACGGGTCCCAATGCAAGCTTTTCAACTTTGCAGTCATGCCTTAGGTAATCCGGGAAAGGTGGATCTCTCGGGGTTTTTACAACAGCCAATCTGCCCTACCTAATTGACCCTGAATTAGGAGGTACATAGCTCAGTGTTCCTGGTCAAGTGCTGACATCATGACCTTCAGCTACGTGGTCGTTGCTATGTTCTACCATTCCAGAAAAGAGCTGTTCGAGCGCATGGAGAACCAGAAGAGAAGAAGCATCAAGAGTCCAAGACTGATCCATTCCATTCTGCTGCAACCCCCATGTCTCAAACTTTGCCACGTCGAAATTTCTCCAGGCAGCTTCTCCGGGGTGACTGCAACGTATTCCGTCTGTAAGCGGGAAAAGGCCCCAGAAAGCCCACGTGGTTACCATGACCAAGCCAAGAGTCATATACTGGTTTCGCACGGATCTAAGACTTCACGATTCCCCAGCTCTGAAAGCTGCGCTGGATCTGCAACCCGCAGTTCTTTGGCCCATCTTTACGTGGGATCCCCATTACGTGTACAGAGCCAGGGGAGGGGTGAATAGATGGCAGTTTCTGTAAGTCTTTTCAAAAGCTGCAATGCTGATGTGGCGCACGCTGCCCTCGTCCCTCTCGCTCTATCGCGTCCGCCCATCGGCTCTTTCAATTATCATTTTGGTCCCCTTGCTCCCTTGGCGCCACTGACATCGTGTCCTGCAGATTGGATTGCCAGAATGACCTTTCAGAGTCCATCACCAAACTAAACCCCAAGTCGAAGCTGTTCGTGCTTCGGGAAGGGCCGCAAACACTGCTGCCCAAACTCTTCAAAGCATGGAAGGTAACCCATCTAGTTTTCGAAAAGGACACGGACTCGTATGCTCGCGAGAGAGATGAGGCTATATCCAAGGCTGCCAAAGAAGCAGGCGTCGAAGTCGTCGTTCGGTCCGGCAGAACATTATGGGATAGTGACCAAGTCGTCGCCAAACATGGCGGCAAGCCCACTATGTCCATGACTGCGCTTCTCTCTGCTACCAAGAAACTGGGGGACGTGCCACGACCTATTCCATCGCCGACGCAGCTTCCTGATCCTGGAGACATGCCCGTGGACTTCAACCAAGACCCCCCCGAGACAAAGCCAGACATCAATGCCGAAAGCAGGATCAACAACGATATAGGCTACAGGAAGATTGCCGGTCCCAAGGGCGACTTTGCCATCGAAACGCTGGAAGAGCTTGGCTTCGCACCCGCAACCACCCCTCACAAAGGCGGAGAATCACGAGCCCTCAAAGCCCTCGATGCCATCGTCAAGGACACAGTGTACACGGCTACATTCGAGAAACCGAAAACGAGCCCTGCGCACTTCGAGCCACAGTCAACCACGTTGCTCTCCCCCTTTCTTCATTTCGGTGCGCTCTCCGTACGAGAGTTCTACTGGCGCGTCCAAGATGTGGTGACCGCCCACGGCAAAGGCTCCTCCATGCCACCCGTCAGTCTAACAGGGCAACTCATCTTTCGAGACATGTATTTTGCTGTCCAGGCGGCCATCGGGCCTCACTTCCATCAAACGGCAGGAAACCAACATTGCCGCTTCATCCCTTGGCATTTACCATCCAAGACGGACCCGGCCACCGGACTGGCGACGGGGGACTACCACGTTGATTCCCAACAGGCAGACGAGTGGTTCCAGCGCTACAAGCAAGGCGTGACTGGCTTCCCATGGATCGATGCCCTCATGCGGCAACTCCGTCACGACGGATGGATTCACCACCTCGGCCGCCACAGCGTGGCCTGTTTTCTCACCAGGGGAGGCTGTTACATTGACTGGGAGCGCGGAGCAGAGGTCTTTGAAGAACTCCTCCTCGATCATGAACCAGCCTGTAATGCCGGAAACTGGCAATGGCTTTCCTGCACGGCATTTTTCTCGCAGTACTTTCGCTGCTACAGCCCGGTAGCGTTTGGACAGAAATGGGATAAGAACGGTGACTTGATTCGTAAGTGGGTGCCGGAGCTGCGGAATCTCAATGCGAAGTACATCTACGAGCCGTGGAAGGCACCACTCTTGGACCAGACTAAGGCGGGTGTCCGAATCAAGGGCGATGGGCTGACGGATGTGCAAGATGGCACGTATCCCAAGCCCATGTTTGACTTTGATGAGCGACGCAATGTGTGCATTGCGGCCATGAAGACTGCCTTCCAGGTTGGGCTTCACGGGAATGATGAGCGAGTGGCAAATGGAAGCTGGCGGGAGCTGTTCCCGGATGGGCAGGGCGAGATCCAAGGTCGCTTTGATAGCCAAGGTGGCGACAATGCCGAGAGTTTACATGAGGGCGACAAGGTGGAGGATGCGGTAGACAAAAAGCGGCCGAGAAAGGTGAGCTCGGCGAGGGTATCAAAGAAGAAGCAAAAGACGTGAGCTGGTCCCTGGATCACTCAGGTGCCCGTCCATTTTGTCTACAAGGCATGGCTGTGTTGACTGCAGTGAACTGCAATTCTGGCGGTACTACTACGTGGTTCGTTTACGTTAAAAGGCTATGCTGAGAGCCAAATGTACATGATTCATTTTTCGACACCACCGTAGAATGGGTTTGAACATGATGCCCTAGGAAATCATAAAATAAGATGTTAACGCTCTTCGAGAAAAGATTAGCCTTGCCCAAAACGGTCGATCGCGCTTCAGAGCTCAATCAGTACCCCTCCCCGGTCTTTCAGCCAATCTTGACCACTCAATAGACCATAAGAGCCTCTCCTCGCTCGTCCTCTCTCCATCTTCATGCTTCTTCATCTCCTCTTCTGACAACTGCGTGAACAGTTTGTGGCCCATTACATTAGCAGCCCTATATGTGCGCAGCTCCCACCCCTCCCACCTTCGCTTCAAGTACAATTCCGCAAGAGGGATCTCTGCATCAGGAAAGCCCAAGTCCGCCAACTTCTCAAGGATCCGTCTTGCATCATTGTCCTTGTTCAATGCGGCGTAGGTCTTCCCCAGTCTCAGCTCGCAGTAATTCCTCCAGTCAGAAAGCCCTCCAATCTCGAGGGCACGCTCCAGTACCGTCTTTGCGGCTTCGTAGCGCTTTTGCTGATGCAGTAAATGGCCCTCCACGGCCATTGCATCGGCATCATCCCCACTCGCCACGAGGTGCTTAAAACGTGCCTCCGAGGCGCTGAGTCCAGCCAGCTTGCCATACATCTTCGCGTGCACCAAATACTTGGCAAGAGAGAGCGTGGCGGGCCGGAGGCCCTTTGCAGAGGCTGATGCCCAGAACGCGGTAGAAAACTTCCTTCCTGCCGGATGGGAGATGATGTAGAACATGATACACGCCACCATATGCATAGTCTCTGCGCTTATCCCCTCCACTTGATTCGCCAGTCGCGTTAGCCATGAGAAAAAATTAGGGGGGAGGCTTTCGTATTTTCGTCATCTTGTGCACCCATCAAACGTATCAAACGTGGAAAGAATGCAAAAGAGGGCGGCGGGAGAAAAGGAAACGAACCATCTGAAAATGACAGAGAATAGGGACTCGCGCCTCTACGAATCGCCGCTTCCGCCTTTTGAGCAACGCCGTAGCATTTCGCGGAACTGATGCGAGTATATGAGTCTGACGGGGAAGCTTGGATGTAGTTACAGTAATAATCAATAGCACGGTCGAAGGTGTTTTGTGGAATTTCAGCCAGGGTGAAGTCGTCATTTCTTATCGTGTATCTTGTTCCGGATACGGAGGGCGCGGCGGCGGCAGACCGAGAAGCGGCAAAGGCTCGGGTTTGGTGCGAATGCGCAGGGATGTTGTTTGTGAGTCTCGGTGCGCGGCGATGGGGAGCGGATTTGCAGAGCGGCGCGCTTAGAGTCCGAACGACTCGTCGGGCGGCTGTGTCCATTTTTTTCTGGTCGTTGATGGGTGTTTCGGAGGTCACGTTGTGGTGCACTTGGTGAAGCCCGGATAAGCAGATGTCGTGATGGCAGTTCGAGGTCCCCAAGCAAGGGTTGGCGTGCGGCCTGTGACGTGTGAACACAGCTTTCACGCTGAGCCAATGCATAAAACAACCAGAAGCACCAAAAATGAATCAGAGATGCAGAATAACAACGGTGGTTGCAGTTTCTGCCAGGAACGCCGTTTCAGTTGTGTATGTATCTCGGGAAGTTGAGGATGCAGATGGCGTTGCTGTTGAGCTTGCCCTTGCAAGTCCACCTGCCTGTTTGTTGTCCGCGACCAATTAAAATCCCCCAGCGCCATCGCATGCGATCCTCTTTTTTTTCCTATTCAGGTTCGGTTGATACGTATCGCAAAAAATCCCAAAGCGAATGCTCCGTTGAGCGCAGTGAGATTTCCCAGTTCATTCCTTTCATCGCATCTCAAAAAATCGCAACCAATCCCTTGCTCTTGAGAGAAACCGTCGTCCAGAAAATCTTATTTCAGCCACATCACTGCGCGCGCCGCCAGAGCAGAAGCCAACGTCTTCTTTGTCTCCCGAGATTCCTCACCAGCAAGTTGCAACCACTTCGCGCGCCGCATCCTCCAACACCCATTGAGAAGGGTCGACGCCGAGCGAAGAATAAACCACCATTCGCTTGCGCCAACACCCAAAAACACAACATCATCATGCCGGCAGTCACACGCAAGCGGACAGTCGCCCTTGCGGCGGCAGCATCCCAAGCCCAAGCAGCCGAAGAGCCATCTCCCTCCGCCCGCGCAGACAAGCGCTCAAAATCAAACGCACGAAATTCTCCCGCGAAGCGCCAGAAGAAATCGCCCGAGCGGTCAGAGGAGGTCGAGGAGGTGACTGCGGTTTCGACGCAGGATGAGCACAAGGCGCCCGAGACGGCCCATGTGGTTAGATTCGACGACGAAGGCAATGCAGACAAGGAGCTTGAATTTCCCGCGACATCGGCTCCTATGGCTGCGGTGACGGGTGGCGATTCCGACGAGAGCGATAGCGACGAGGCGCCTGAGGCGGTGTCCACGTCAAGGGTTGCTAAGGAGATAATGAAGTCTGCGCAGGAGTTGAAGAAAGTAGCGAAAGAGTATGTTTATCATTTGACGCGTTTACAAAGCTCTCCCATCTGCCTGCCCTGCTTTCTACATATTCGTCTTCTTCATTCTCCATTTTCTTCCCCCTGACGATGTTGGAGTTTCTCACCATGGCATACACCATGTCCATCTCCATTTACCCTTTCCCCCCTTGCCTAACTTGCCCGCGTGCTTACACACCAACCCAATAGACAAGCAGCTGCCTCCAAGGAGAAGCGCCAACAACGTGACGCTCTCTTCAAGAAACAGGCTCTGGAGCGCAAGGCCGCGGCCCGTGACGACGAGAAGTCTGCCCCAGCCCCCACCCTTACCGCTGCAGGAAGGAAACGCGCCGAGCGGACACAAATACCCAACGTCCTCCCCGCTGAGTTCCTCGAGGATTCATCGAGTGACTCCGACGGAGATGCCTCTCGCTCATCCGACGTGGATGCGTCGCGGCGGCGCGCGAGAACCGTCTCGTCTGTGGAGCGGAGGCTAGCTCGGCAGGCGAAGGGCCCGCGCGATGAGGTCATTGGAACGACGGTGTATAGGGTTTCAAAGGACATGGATGCGAGGATGGCGCCCAAGGTCAAGAAGAGTGCACAGAGTGCAAAGGATGCTTTGCTTAGGAGGGGGAGGCAGCCCGTCCAGGGTAAAGGGCCTGGGGTTTTCAAGAGGTGATGATTGTTGCCGCCGTGCGGGAAGGATGTACATATCATGTGATGGCAACGCCGTGTAGTATGTACAGAGTATGTACACAGTATGTACATGCAGGTCTTCCCGAGGATCAATCGTCAACCGCTGCCACACGAAAAGGGGTGCCTCGCTTCGCTGTGGTAACAAGGCGACCGCATTGCGTTGTTGGTCAGCCGCACAAAGATCGGCCAAGAGATCCCGTCCCACGCCAAGTCCTCTCCTGATCTACCTACCTAGGTAGGTACGGTAAACCTACCCGGGTGCTGTATGTAGCTTGTACATATATACTTAGGTAGCTACAACAAGCTGCTATTTTTTCACAGCCAGCCAGGAGCAACTAGCCGAAGATCCCGAGGAACCCCCGTACACTCGTACATATTATACATAGGGACTTACCTACGCGTTCAATTGGCGTCGATGGCCGGCTAACAGGCGTCGTCCAGCTCCGTACTCCGACGCTCTGTACATATCAAGAGAGTTGTAAAAAGAAAGCCAGGTGTGGACTACCTATGTAGTGGATACGGCTCATGGTACGTACCGGTTCCAATTCATCTGGCGCAACGTACGTTGGTGCAGTGCACGCTCGGTCGAAAGAGTACCTAGAAAACCTCGTTGTCGCGCTCTGTGTTCTGGCCCCTAGTAGGTACATGCATGCCGCGAGTTGTCGTCCCAATCGTAAACCGGGGCGTGTGGCTTCGGCCCAAAACCACACACGCGTGACGCGCTTGTCCCTTTTGACACGCAATTCGCGAAAAAAGGAAGCAGATAGATGAAAGCGAAGCCGAAACAACAGGTGGCCTGACGAATTGCCATTCATTGCCATTGCATGGAGCCGGCGACCCCTTCTCTAGGCTGGAAAGGGAGGACACAAAAAGAGAAAGCCCCTGACCAGCAGGTCAGCGAGGGCCGGCCGAGCCAAATCGCAATTGCGGGCGATGAGCATGTGAATACCTTCCTATTTGGCTTGGCTGCTTTTCATTGTACAAGGGTAGGTAGGTACCTAGTACATACTCCGTACAGTTTTTGGTCGGGTCGGTAGGGATATCCGATTCCTCGCATAACTCACAGAGGCACAAACCAAGTCTTTTGTGTTGTGTATTGCAATTTGCCAGTGTGTTTGGCTAGAGGAGTCAGGGCAAGATACTCCGTAATTGACGTCGGGAAAGATAGAATTTGCATGCAGCTTCATTTTGGACGTTCGTCATAGATTGTACCTACCTGTGTGTACTCCGTTAGGTGCATACCTATATCTATATGCTGGAAAACACAATAAGAAGGGACGAATATATATGAATGTGCTCCCCACGAGGCCCAATGTGCTTTCGTGGTTGGACTTGACCTGATAGTAGGTACGTGTAAAGGTAACCTCGTGACGCCAGGGATTTGAACCCGGGGACTGCTGCTCCGTGCATATGAACATACATACCTGATAACGCAAAGGGCTGGGGTGTTGTATCGACTCGGTTATCGTGGCGACTACCTCAACTGCCGCCTTGCGCCTTGTCGCGAGCGATATTCAGGTGGGACACTCTATGTACTCCGTAAAAGGGCGGGCGAAACCCCTTATTTTGAGAGGGAAGATAGTAGACTGCAACTGCCAGGGTAAGAAGACATGCAACCGCCACCTACTTTTGTACCATATATTATCGCCCCCTCTTCTTTTTAGTAGGAATTATAATAAACTTCTGCCATCGCCACCTGCTCTACGTCCCATATATATCAAGGGAAGGGACGCATATAATATTTTCGTCCCATCAAGACGCATTTTAGGGATTGGTTAGGGGTAAAGTTAGGGTTAAGGTTAGGATTGACTAGGTGTTAGCTAATATGGAATTTTCAATGGGACGTGTGTAAAAGAGGTAATCGGTAAAGAGCGTTACTCCGCGAACTGTATAAACTTACTCGGCGAACTGTTTTTGCCAAAATGCTCCACAATTTCAGGGACTCCTTTGCACTTTCCGCCCGACGACAGTGCTTCAGAAAAGACACACTGCCACACTAGTGCAGCCATTTTCCACCGTTTATCGTCGCGCCTCACGCTTTGACGCCACTCGCGATGCCTTCCGACACGACAGCCGACCTGGCAGCGGATGGGGACGCTTCTTCGAGCCCTTCCATGATTTCTGCCGCAACGACTGCGGCTGCCTCGACCGTTGAAGCCCATGAGTTTCCATCTTTGCCGCCCCCAGGCCTATATGATAGCCTGGACGATGTATTTGTGTTCATTCAAGGCTGGGCCATTGAGAATGGCGTCGCGTTCGTCAAGAGATCAACGTCAAACTTTCGAGACATTGACAGAAGCGGCAAGAAGGTCCCTACCTATTGTCTCATCAATTGCGATAGGGGTTACTCTCGGCCAGCAAAAGCCGACGGATCCGACAGACCTCAAGCCAGAAGACCGACTGCGAGTTCAAGATGATCGCCTCAGCTACTAAGAAGAACAACTGAAAGTGGACATACAAGGCTTCCGGCACGCATAACCATCCCCCGAGTCTCTTTCCCTCAGTCCATGCTGTCCTTCGTCGCCGGACACAAGAACAGAAAAATCTCACCAAAGAGCTTACTGAATTGCGAGCCCCGGCTCGAGAGGTGGGTATGATTGTTCGCCAACGAAGTGACCCTTCCCACACCTTTTTCCGCACCCGCGATATCTACAACGACCGGCAACGTATTCAACAAGAGCAGCTAGACGGGTTATCCGCGACACAAGCGTGGATTCGGGATATTTGAGAAAAGAACTTGAAGCATTTCATCCAGTATGATGACGAACATCGCGTCAAATCTGTGCTCTGGACATATCCTTGGTG
>SRPQ01000324.1:0-24656 GCA_018360075.1 Claviceps cyperi
CACGCCCCTCGGGAGGCTCTGCGGAGTGGACGCTTTGCGCCCCACACTGCCGGCGTCAATAGCAATCAATCAATCAATCAATCAATCCGGCCCCACTCAGGCCATCGTACCGCGCAAGTTGCAGATGCCAGATCACTGAATCAGTGGTAACGGTGTACCTCCAGGATCTCCGTAGCCTCGTGAGCCCTCATCTGCCTCTTCGACCTCAAACCAACGCACTGTCGTGCCGTGCTACACCTACAGCCTCAAGTGCCTCTCGGTCTGCTGTGCCCAAGAAAGCCGATTGTGAATTCGCTTGCATACCGCCCATCGCCGCAATGGCGTCGATAAATCCCGACCCTACCACTCTCGGTAGCTCCGCCGACATCTTCTCCGGAAGCTACACCCTCCCTCAAATCAGATTGCTTCACAAATCGCTCCATGTCCAAATCGAGGAGAAGTCGACTCGTCTACGGACTCAGGTTGGGGGCTCATACCGTCAACTACTCGGCACCGCAGACACAATCGTCCACATGCGCGGCGAGAATGAACAAGTGCAAGATCTCCTAGGCAAAATGGGCGGTCGTTGCGGCCGAAGCATCATCTCTTCTAAGGCTACGGGCCTAGAGAAGTTCGTGGCCGCGCGAGAGCAGACCTCGAGCACGACAAGGGAGACGGTCCGGCTGAAACTCCTCGAGTGTTGTCGTCTCACTTCCGGGAGAATTCTACAAGGAGGTGGTGGTATTGCGGACTTGCAGATGGACAAGGGCGAAAGATTGGTCATGGCGACGAAGATATTTGTCATCAGTCGGTTGCTTGTCAAGAGTTTCAAGGGAGGGAGGCCCTCGGAAAGGGCGCAGCAGGTTGTAGATGCTGCGGGTAGATCACTCGAATCGCTGCGGAGACGGCTTCAGCGGACTATGGAGCGGTTGCTGGAGCAGGTGGATGAGACTGCGGGTATTGAAGATGTTGTCCAGGCACTCTGCGCGTACAGCCTTGCTAATAGCTCGGGGACGAAGCACGCTATCTCGCATTTCATTCGAGTGAGACAACGCGCCATGGAGACAACACTCGACATGGATCACGAGGAGCGAACTACGGCGACAGCGACGAAGACGGCGACGACGACAGGACAAGACGTGGTTCGTAGTCTCAAACTCTACACGAAGACAATACTCGACGTCCAGGCCTTAGTTCCCCGCAAGCTTTCCCAGGCTTTAGCCAGCCTCAAGAGCCAACCGCTCCTGGCGGATACATCCTTGAGCACCATCGAGGGCTTACGACTCGACATCTGTAGACGATGGTGCAGCGAAGAAATGCAAGACTTCACGCCCTTCATCTCACACGATGACCTAGACGGCAATGAAGCGAGAGAAATGCTAGCGAGTTTTGCCGAAAAAGGAGCCAAGGTGGTTGTTTCCGGTCTGGAAAGAACACTTCACCACATGCTGGACTTCAATTCCATCATCGACCTGCGCACACAAGTGCTGCAGCTCTGGATCCGCGACGGCGGCAGAGCAAGAGGCTTTGATCCGCAGGATGTGCAAGACGCTCTGCGAGAGACCTTTAATGCACGACTTTTAGCCGTGGTGGAGGCCAAGGCAGCAAAGCTCCGACTCGTGGGCTCAGAAATCAGCGCCACGCTACAAGGATGGCAAGATGGCGTGTCGGACTGTAACAAAGGTCTATGGGATGACGACGGATACGATGCCGCGTTGTCGAACGGCGTGGTCCCGTTTCTTGAGGAAGTTGTCTCGCGGCTCCATGGGCGCAACGATGCCGTGTCCAAGGCATCACATAGCTATACATCGTGGTTCCACATCATTGACGATGTCAAGACCGTGGTGGAGCAACTTCGCAAGCAGCGATGGGACAACGATTATGATGAGATTGAGGATGAGGAGACGATGGAGGCAAGACAGGAGGCTCTCAGCAGGGAGGACCCGAGGAAGCTACAGGAGACACTGGATGAGACGCTCGATGCATCCTTTGCGGCTCTGGAGAAGCAAATTCAGCAGCTCTGGGATCAGCACAACGAGCATACCTCCAGTGGAGCCATGGCCATCTATCTCATTCGCGTCGTACGAGATATTCGCGCGCAGCTACCCGATCGGCTGGCGGTGAAGGACTTCGGTATGTCCATGGTGCCTGGCTGGCATAGCCGAGTGGCAGCTCTGGCATGGCGTCCCGCGGCTGCAACATTCATCAGCAAGGGTCTGTCGGACAAGAGCGTAGCCATGAAACCGCTGTGGGAGGGGCAGCCGCTTCTTCCGGGCCAGCCCTCTCCCAGTGTCTCTCACCTTCTGCACGACTTGTCGCTGGCTATGACGGACCTGGGCGTTGACTTGTGGACGCCCGCCGCGACGGGGACGCTGAAGAAGCAGCTTGGCAAATCGCTGTGTGAGGCGTGGCGTAAGGAGTTGCAAGGCGTTCTCTCGATGGACGAGGAGGAGGATACGACGAAACAGATTGAGGACGAGGACATGGAGGACAAGGCGGATGGAGAAGAAAGAGAGCAAAAGAATCAAGGAGATGCAGATGATCAAGATCAAGATAAAGACGCAAGTAAAAGCGACAAGCCGAACGACAAGCTGAACGGCAAGCTGAACGACCAGCGCAAAGAGGAGCCAGCAGAGCCAAACGAAAAGAGCCCCACATGCAAAGTTCACGACATATGCACTCAGTGGCTCTTTGACGTGTCCCTGCTGCAATGCTGCATTGGTAAGACCCAGGATGAAACAGCAAGTCACTACGCCGAGCTGGCAGAACAACTCGTCCAGCAGAGCGGATTAGACGAGCCGGCGAGGAAGAGGGTGGCCAAGATGGCGGGTAACTATTGGAGAAGAATAAACCTGTTGTTTGGCTTAGTGGCATGAAGGTGGAAGCAGATGCTGATGAAGCAAGCTCAATACACGATCTATACATCTTTCGCAGCATAACCATGGTCACATACAAGCACGACGACACATCGTTATAGCTTATGCCTCTTCGCACCACTCGCCAGCTTCTGAAACTCTTCCTGCAGAGTTCACCTCCGGAAGCGATCCAACTCCGCAAAAAATCTCCTGCACGCTCTGCGCATCATCAAGGGGCCCATCTGACCTCCTCAACAACTTTTTGGTCTCCAAGACGCTCTCTCCGTTCCGATGCTCCCCCAGCTGCTCCTTCACTTCTTCAGGACCCTATCTCAGAAGCACAACGACCGACGACGGGCCTCTTGATCTTGGTCCCCGCCCCCGCTGCCGCTGCCACTGCGGCCCACGTCGAAAATGTCATTGACGAATCCACACGCCTTGAGAACCTCAGCATCCATCTTCTTACCCATCAGTAGCGCCTCATTGACTCTCGCAGCGCCGAGACGCCTAGCCAGCGCGCGCGATGCACCCTTCTCGGCCACAAGACCCAGTGATGAAAAGGGCGTGAAGAGATAGGCGTGTGGGGCGCAGTAGATGAAGTCTGCCCAGGCAATGAGCGCCGCTGAGAAGCCTATCGCGTGGCCGTTGAGCACGACGGGAATCTAGGGGTGGTGGGAGAAGGCATGTGGGATGGTGAGTTAAAGAGCTGCGTAGTTTTGAAGCCACTGGCAGTGGTTGGGGGTGTGAAGGCTGGGTGCTTCGCGGACGGCGGTCACGTCTGCACCTCTAATAGGGAATTTTAGTTTTCCGCTTCTTCCTTTGCGTTCAAGTTTACTCATCCATTTGCCTTTTTTCTATAGGCCATCTTTTTCCGCTGATGGGATCTTCCTTCTGTTCGGTCTACCCTTTTTTTTTGCATCATGCCGGTTCCACAGGGAGGTTCATATTGCAAGGGGGGGGGGGGGGGGCAAGGAGTCTTTACAGCACACAAGTACAAATATATTCGAGCGGAAAGAATATTAAAAGCTAGAGCACGAATTGAAAGGACGAGAAATGGAAAGATAGTTAACAACTAGGTACGCTGAGTAAAACCGTCCCGTGCCCGTCAGCACTGTCGTTATGGTCCCGCGTGCCATTTAATTCAAAGGCCACTGGCAAGCACCAACTATTCGTCGTGAGAGAGCGCACCGAGCATCTTTTCGTTGCAGATGGTGAGAATGGCCACGCGGCCGTGGTATTCAACGCTGACGGTCTTATTGGGGTTCACTGTTTCACTGTCTGTACTAGAAGTGCGGTGGCTTCTATCTATATTCCCTCCCTGTCCTTTGCGTTTCAATTTCTCCTCGAACTTCTCCTTGGTGGATTATTTTGGGCACAAGATGTGTGTGTGTGATTTGAAACGAATTAGTTAAACGATTCCTTGGGAACGAGAACATACAGGACTTGGGACAACGAGGACAACGAGGACAACAATGTACGGACCAAAGGGGAGGTCTTGGAGAGATGTCCATGGTCTGGCTCGAGGTTCTGAGGATGTAATCACGTCTGGAGTGAGATGAGACGGGGGTGTTGAAGATGTTGAAAAGTCCGCGGGAGCGATATCACTAATTAGTAATACCTCGCAGGCTCGGATGACCAGTGGTTACATCCGATCGCCAAATCATTTGCCGGCAACAAATGCCGTGGCCATCCCTATTTCCTGAGAGGCTGAGACTGAGACGGACGGGAGTCCGGGACGGTATGCAGTCTGACACGTTCAATGATATCAGTTCAGATAGGTTGTAGCAATGTTCGGGGTAGAGTTTACACTTTACATGTAAATTACAAATCTTGTAAATTACCCGGAAAGACATTGTAATTTACAATTTGATATAATGTAGTTTAGGCGTAATTTACGTGTCCGAGGGTCGTAATTCAGTATTTTATTGAGGAATAAGCCATGCTCGTGCTGGCAGCCGCATCACGTGACGGCCGCACCAGCACCCTATATCTATACATAATATTCCCATGTTCCCACAACTTGGGGAACATAGCTTTTTAGTCAAAACGAAAGTTCCATTTTGCCCCCCAATTTGCTCAACATATTTACACATTTCGTCCATCCCTACCTAGGTAGCATCGTCCGACGATGACACGCCTCGGTCCGTTGATACTTGATGGAGGATCTGCGGCCGAGCTCGGCTTCTTTTCAGCTTATGTCCTCCATTCAGCACAAATCGATTTCGGCCGGCAAAAACGAGCGCAATTGGATATATACATGGGTTGCAGCACTGGACAACATTGTATAGGTTGTACACATGGAGTCTAATTCTTGACAAGCAACATAGTCAACGAAGAAATTACAACAAAACAACGGTAGGCGGCTTGTCTTACACCAGGACTACCCAATACTCTGCCTAGTCGGTAAAATTTTAGTACCAATCATCCAGAAAGAAACACCATGTTGAGGGAAGAAGTATGTAAGTAAACAGGAAATGATGCAAAGAAACCCCCCAAAAAAAATGAACAAGAAAAGGGGGAGGTCTCCTGGAAAAGCCCTGGCCAAACGCCGCTCGATGCATCAGCAAAACAGACGCTTTTCCGTCATACTCCCTAGCCCATGAAGAATAGGCAGGCACCAGTCTCCAGTCTACTTGCGACGCCGGACTATCGACTTCTGTTTGGGGAAATCCAACGGTAATGCCAGTTTGCCCAAGTATACTGTGTGTCCTTCCTCGGCCGTCTTGCTTACGGGCTTCACCCGGCCACCTATCTCACGAAAGTAGTTGTTCATAGACTTCTGGTCCAGTCGCAAGTCATCTCGTAGGTTTTGTGTGTCCACTTCAAAGTTGTCCACGATACAAGCGTATACGCAGCAGTGTGCCATGAGAAGATCAATGTGGAATTTTCTCACGACGCCAGCGTCGGAGAATTTTCGACGAATATTTTCTACAACCGCTTCAGGAGCGGGTTGCAGCAGTTCTCGCAGCTTGTCTCGTGGTGGGACCTGTCGTGTGCCCCGTTGCTTACCTGGCTTGGTGATCAAGTAAAAGGTGAGCACGAAGTTGAAGTATCGGAGCACCCGCAAGCGCGTGATGGCGTTGTGATTGGTGGCAATAGCGTTCACTCGAGCGGCTACAAATCTCGAATTCGTTTGGATGCCTTCTTTGTGCTCGGCTTTCTCCTGCCATTCTCTGATCGGGACAAGATTGAGAATATCACTTCCAATAATCAACTTTGGATCGTAGACATCTTGAATCTCCTCGGCCTCAAGATTGGCTCTGGGCACAGGCTTGGCTTCGTTCACCGCTGCTTGCAGCTCTTCTTTGGTAGACATCTGCATGGCAAGTTTACCAACAGACTGTAGGACTGCCTTTCCGGCTCCATTGATCTCCGCTGGGGCTTCTCCGGGCTTCATCTTCGCTGCAATCGCGTTGACGGCATTATCGCGAATGGCCTTCTTCGCTTTCTTGGTACCAAATGTTTGGCCAAGCTCAACACGGCGGTCCATCGTGCTCTGTTTAGGCACGTTAGTATCAGTGAAAGCGCATGTGTTCATATAGCTGTCCGTTTTCTTCAGGAGGGCAAAAGTGGCCGGAAGTGACAATGATATTTTCGTACCTTGTTCGCTTCACTCTTGCCTGTGGTTCCTGCAACCTGCTTTGCACGCACGAGGCCACGGATCACCATTCTCTTGGCCTCGACTACGTCCAGCTTTCCTGTCTTAGGGTCATAGACGCCAACGAAGTGATTGACCAGCGGCGCAGATTGTCTTGATCCTTCTTCTCTGGCTGTGTAGTCTAGGGTCTGATGGGAATTCGAGTGCAGCAGAAGTTCCTTGGTGCGCCCATGTTTTGACTTCGTTTTGGTGGTGCCTCGGGCTCGGTACGACCGGAACGCGAGCTTTTGTGGAATTTCAATACCCGGAGTTGTAGCTGCAGCCTTCATCGTCAGTAGCTTAACAAATTATTTTTCCTTGCATAACAGAAGTCGTCAAGTTTCTTACCAACTACTGGCGGACAAGTCTCGGATCTCAACACCGACGAGACAGACGCTGCGGAGGCTGGCACATCCAGCACAACCTTCTTTTTCGGCTTACCGGACGATTCTCCATCCCTCTTCCGCTTCTTGGTGCCTTCGCTCTTCATTTTGAATGGACAGGAGATTGAGCCAGAAGCTGTGATGCAAATGGTCAAGTCGGAGTTACAGACAAACAGTGTGAGGTGAGTGAGGCCTCTCACATAGTACGCCTCTACGCGCAATGGACGCTGTTCAAAAAAAAAAGTCGAGGTCCACCCAAAGAGCGGCACTAAAGATGGGCCGTTTATTGCCCGAAAGCGGTGAACCGTGAGCCGCGCAGGCCATCGCATCAGCAGCTGCTACTGCTATGTTACATGTAGCAGCGGGCTAGCGGCATAGCACAGGCTCGCTTAACGCGCACGATGTTTCGCACAGTTGTACAGCCTGACGACGTCACAGGGAGATATGTATGTAGCTCAATTGATACAAGCTACGAAAACACACACTTTATAAAACCAATTTCGCAAGCTTCTTTTGATTTATTCGTGAGTTTGTGTATGTTGGGCTTGAAAACATAATACGCATAGCATTCACGAGTTACAAAACCACATTGAGGCGCGGGAGCAATTGGAGGAACAACTTCTGTTTGTAATTGTCAGAGCAACGTACTAGTCTGGTATTTAACAAGTGCACTCGTGTGACAGCTCGCCCCTCTTCAGCGATCCCTGAACGCCATCTTAGTACCTGACCATTTCCTTGGCTGTCTACCCATCTCCCACCACGCCCATAAATACACGCCGTAGCTCAAACTGGTGAACTGAGTCGCAGTTCTAAGCTTCGTTTGTAATACATGTCCTTCGGGACGAGGATTCGTAAAAGTTCATGAAAGATGCGTCTAGTCAGGTGATAGTGCGAGGCGTTTACTTGCTGTTGGGTTGTGAGTAACAGGGAACAAATCGTCATGGAAGAGTCGAGGCAACTTACGACCGCGCCCTCATCTTTCTCCTCTTGCGCTTGAGGCGACGAACGCGCTTCTTTCTCCACTTGGCTCTCATCTTGAACGATCTGTCAATTTGTTAGACAACCTGGTATGCGGTCGAGTGGTGTGGGCAGCAAAGGGTCAATGCATGTTGCAATGCAATGGATGCCATTGCCCAAGGCCATACGCAACCGCGCACCTCTAAGGCATTTACTTACTGGTTCGTGGATGAGAATCGTGCTTGAAAGAGAAGCAACAGATGGAAGAGCGGGGGAAAGAAATCCAGAAGATTAAGCAATGTTCAATGTAGGGCATGAAACCCGCTGAAGTCACGTGTGCGCATTCCAAGCAAGGTCTTGGCCCGTGCGGCGAAAATACCCATGGGCCATGTACAATGTACATTAGGTACGGTGTCTGGTATGTGTGAAGTGCATGACGCATCACATTGGGAAGGAGTCGCTGAGGTAGTTGCCATCTACCGGTTCTTTGACCAGTTTGACTGCCTCACACAAAACATTTTTCTTCGGTGCAAGACTATGAGTTAGGTAGAGGATGTAATTTATTCTTCATTCTACGTTCGTAGGCAGAGTTCCTTGTCGGGATGCTATGGTCAATGTACACTGAATATACTACTTTCCAAATTCCCACCACAACTCGACTTACACGCTTCACCATGAGAGAGAGCGCAGCAAGTCTCGAACGCCCCCAAACGCCTGTGACCCAACTCGTCGCCCGCCTCGAATACGTTTGTTGTCTAGATGGACGGGTGACGAAAGGTGAGGACTCTTTCTTGCGCCAGTTTGCTCTTTGGCTGGTGAACCCATCTGATGATGGCTTTATCCAGGCATTATATCCATCAGAGAAAGTGACATTTTCAAAATCGGAAGAGATCCTGGGTCAAAGTAGGCTTTTCCCACTGCGACGGATTCAAACAAGGCTGAACAGTTCTAGCGATTTCGCGATCAAAAGCGATCGGGAGAAACTGGTCTCCAGAAATCACTGCGAGATCTACACTGTGGTCTATGAGCCAGGAATCAATCATATATACGTGCGTGATCGCAAATCATTCAATGGAACCTACGTCAATAAGTCTCTGGTCGGACAGGGCCCCGACCTTTGCTCTGGCTTTCTCTTGCAGGACGGCGACGTTATTGAGATACTTCCTTACTGGAAATTTATCCTTCACCAAGAGAACAGTCCACCCAGTGTTGAATTAAGCAAGATTCAGCTGGCCGAGTCCAGGGTACGTACATTGAGCAAGCAACTCTATGATGACCAACACTTACTCAATAGCTTTTTTCGGACAAATATTCCATTTCAAGACGATGTATCGGACAAGGAATAGACGGGAGTGTATTTCTGGCGGAGGAGACTGCCACACGAAGGCAAATTGTTTGTAAGATCATGAATCTCGATGACCATCAGAATCGCCTAGTTCGTGATGGTTGTAGACGAAAGTTACAAGAAGCAGATTTACTGCGACAACTACAACACGTCAGTCAACATCTTATGCTTTATGATTGTGCAGACTAACATGTTGTGCAGCCCAATATTTTGGCATATATTGATTCAATTTCTTCGCCTCACTCTCTGTATGCACCATCATCAAATGAAATTTACACGGTACTCGAACTAACAGCAGAAGCTTCATGTTTACAGAGCTGGCCGCAGGAGGCGATCTTATGTCTCTGATCAATCGGCATAATAGGTTAAAAGAATTTGACTGCCGAATCATTATACGGCAAGTGCTCAGAGGACTGAGTTATCTTCACAGCAAGGGCATCATCCATCGCGACCTCAAGCCCGAAAATATTCTTCTCGCATACTCACCCAAGATGGCCTACCATCGGGTGATGCTCTCTGATTTTGCGACCTGCGCGATACCAAGGAGAAGCAGACTAAAGACGATGGTCGGAACAGCGAATTATCAGGCACCGTGAGTTTGGGCATCAGACCCGTAAGACTATCCTGATCTTCCTGTCTGACACTTGATTAGGGAACTACATACAGCGCCGCATGACGACCAAACACCGGCCGTCGACATGTGGGCAGTGGGCATAGTCACTGCCATCATGTTGACTGCAAGCTCGGAGACTGACGAAGTGATAGCCAAACTATGCCAAAGCAGCCAAGACGTTATCCTCCAATATCTGAGATGCAACATCTTCCGTCCGGATCTTAAGCTCAGTAAAAACAGCAAAAAGTTTGTGTGGCAATGCCTCCAAAGACGCCCACAGGATAGGCTGACAGCTTTCGAAGCCGAATGTCATGACTGGTTATGCACACCAGTAGAGCATTTGAGGTTCTTCAAGCAACTAGATCGTAGAGTTCTCGGCGATTGGAAAGTTCAAGAAGAGTTTTCACCATTGCCTTTGCAGCTGCCCAGCGTTTTGATGAGCTCCTTGGTTGCGGAGCAGGATCAAAACGAGCTTTTCAAAAGCTATCTCTGCCTGGCTCGCTGCCACCCGCTTCTGCAATCGGAATTTCCTCAACATTTGCGAAATCTTGTCTTCAAAAATGAGTCGCCCATACTTTTGCCGGGCAGCCAATTATCCACAAAAGTAGTGACGAAGCTTTCTCACGGAGCGCGTAATCATGGCTCAGGCTCGACATTGATCTCGGAGACTACACTGGCGACTGACGCCGTAGAGTTTTCACAGGACATGGCACACCTGTCAAATCAGCGCCTCGATAAGCCGACAAAAAGGAGGCTGTCCGAACCCTGTCACCTTGATCAGAAGATGAAATCATTGCGCAGGAAAACAGACCGGTGATTACAATCTACGCATGGAATGAAGGCGAACTTGCCTCATTTGACATTAATCTCTCACTCCCTGAGTTGGGATAGTCCTGGCCTGAAGATGTTTCGGGTCTTAATTCTTGCTGAACCCTACCCACAAAATGCACCTGTTTGTACGAAGCCCTCATCCGAGGCCGTAGCCATCGAGCTCATAGTATGGAAAACAAGAAAAGGCCAAACATGTCATGCCAAACCAGCCACCGTTCATCGTAGCCATCAGCGTCAGTCATAATCACAATGCTTCCATCTGTCCCAATCGAAGGACATTATACGTACCCTCCGCTTCTCGCCTCTCGCTGCCAAAGACCAACGGCCTCAAATCTGGCCACCTCTGCTCATCCCCGGTCAACGGACCCAGCATGTGCCGAACCAAATTAACCTGCTCGTCCGCATCTCTCAGCTTGCTTAACCTCGACAGATCATTCACTGCCGTCTTCAACTCATCTCTCGTCAGGGGCCTCTCGCGCTCCTTGACCAACGCCTCTGCAATTCCCGCTCCGTCCATTTGCGTCCTATCCACACCATAGGCCACCATGTTGCCCCTCCTCACAACAATGACCTGATCCGCCAGTCCGCTCCTATCCAAGAAACTCGCCGCACCAACCAGACCTCTGTATGATTCATCATGAACCGTCTGTGGTGTCAATCGCACGGGCAACCTCCCCGACTGCCCCTCCGGCAACTTTTCATAGTACCGCACCAATATCCCTAGTCTGCTCAACGGCGCAGGCACCGCCAGCAGCACCACCTCCAGCCTGTAGTTCGCTTCGCTGAATATGCGCACCAGGTTCTCAAAGTCAGCGGGGTGCCGGCACGCGCTCTCGACCAAGACGTCCATGGCTCGCCTGACCACCTCCTCCGCTGCCATGGCTAGCCACCGCCTTGCATCTGGGCCTGTAGCCGCGGAGGCGAGATGCGGCGCTGATAAAATCAGGCGCGCATAGTCAGGATGGTAGATCTTGTACGCGTCGGCGATGAGGTGTGCGGAGGTGTTTGCGTTACCACGCACGACGTGCATTGCCGCGAGGATGGCAGGCGACATGCGCGTCTTGCCCGCGCCGGTCTGGCCGGCTATCAGGACAGCGAGGGGCCGGGCACGAGAGGGAGCATGGTGAGAGGGCGAGGGAAGATGCGGGAATTCAGCGGGCAGGATTTGGGATTGGAAGAGGTGGAGCGAGGTTTTCGACGCGAGGCGGTGGGCGGAGAGGGAATGGGAGGGCATCGTGATGATGTGCTCTTGTTGGGGCCCCGAGAGAGATGCGAGGAAGATGAGAGGCTGCTTTCTGTACGCATGAAGCGGATAAAGCTATTTTTTTTTACAACATCTCTTTCGGGAGGGCCGAAGAGTGCGACATGTCGGTATTGATAAGCGTCGAGGCCGTCATTACACTCTTGCACAGATCGAGCAGGTTGGGGGACAAGTCACGACACGTCTGATCTTGACGCGGTTGCGCCATTTTTAAGCAGGTCTTTGAGCTGGAGGTACCTTGCCGTCTCCCAAGTTCCTACAGTGCACACAAACATACTCGTTTATCGCCCTCGCACGCTGCAGTACCCAGACACCATCGTGGTCAGTGGTGGCCGCTAGGCACTCCATCACTTCAACGGCCTGCGTATGTTGGTTGGAGTGACCACGTAACATGCAGTCTGGAGACTCGATTTGCTTCAAATGTTGAATGAGGCCTAATCACGTGACACAAAGCCACATAGGTATACCGAGACGAACTGCGCGCCAGGTACGATTTCAGTCGGCGCCATACACGACATTTTAGCCCCACTTTTCCCTTCGAACATGTACCTCATCAAATTACAGTGCAAGTCAGCAGGACCAAACAGTACGATGTAACGACTGCCTTGTACATATTCACAACACGAATGCACGGCCGAGCGTTGCCACGTAAATAGCTCCAGATTGTCGTTTCTCAGTGGTTAAGTAGATAAGCAAGAATATTCGTACATTTCCAATTCCAACCCCGTCAATATTGCGCGAATTAATCGACTAGCCTCATCCCTAAGTGTTCGGGATGACTTCATCAAGCTCCCTGACGACAGTGAGGGCCTGCGACGCGGTTACCTGGACCGAGCGGGCCCTCGAGCCCCCTTTGGACGCCTTCGCGCGGCCTCTCGAGGCGGTACTTCGTCTCTTCGAAGCTCGTAAGGCCTCTCTTGCTTCAGTTTCGTATCGTGATTCGACACGCCTGAGACTCGGACGGAGGGGCCTGCCGCTGATACGCGACGTCTGCCTTGGCGGTGGCTGACTCTAAGTTTGGGAGGTCGAAGCCGGCAACAGTGGTGGAGGAAGAGTCTCGCCAGGGCTCTGTAGTCTGCTGCGGCTGACTCTGAGCTTGGGACGTCGGCACCTGCAATATGATTGCCGAAAAACTGTCCGGTGGAGGAGGACGGGGCTCGCCAGCTTCTGTAGACGGCATCGGTGCCCGGGCTGTGTCGGACTTCATCCGGAACCCAATTTGTCAGATTATTGGAGGGAACCAGCACCTTTTGGGGCTGGCTGGCCGACTCGGCATCCACAGGTTCATGACGTATCGTCGGTTCAAGCTTCTATTTCGCAACGTCCGCGTTTTTGATCCTTTCGACGGACCTGAAGACAATACCACCCGGCCAGTCTCACGCGTGAGCAATTGGCCTGATCCTGTCCAACAGGCTTCGGCTGACCTCTTGCAGCCGGGCCTGAAGATTACTTTGGAAGAGGGCATGATTCGCTTTACTGGAAGATTTGGTGCGGAGGTTACTACCCCTAGGAAGCCTATTCCGAAAGGCCTGAGGATATGGGCTCTTGCTGCTAACGGCTATTATATACGTTGGATGCTCCGCCTGCCGGGGCATCGCCCGAAGCTTCAGTTCCCCATTGAGCACGGAAATGCTTCGGCACAGGATGTGGTATTGAACCTGATGTCGCTCTCAGCAACAAAAAATCACCAAGTCTTCTTTGGTAATCTCTTGACCACAATAGAGCTCCTGGGGATCCTACGTCAAGAAGGCAATGTTCCTACCGGAACAGCCCGTCTGACTAGCGGCATGTGGGATCAGTTCGTGCGGTTGAAAGATGTCGATAACAACCCCAACGTCGATTGGCTCTATCATGCTCTAGAGGCAGTCCCAACACCAGATAATTCGGTCAGCTTAATTATCAGATGATTTCATGACTTGCTGCATCTACTAACGTGTCTTTATCTTACATTAGGTCGATCAAACCGAGTGGAAGGACAATGCTCTCGTGTTATTCATGACCATCTTCTTCTCTGGGCTCGCACGTGGGGAGCTTGAGCGTCTCAAACTTCCCCCATCACATGCTCGGGCCCGGCCAGTGGTGGCCTTAGTTATATGGTGACGAGGCGCGTGAGGTCCTCTGTCAGCCGTCAGTTGCTGTCGCCTATAATGAATACCAAATGGGGCCAGTAGAAATAGGTGATAGGGTAAGACCCATCCACCACGCGCGCCGCGGTCCATTGCAAGCTTTGGCTTGGACCTTCTTTCTTGAGATTATCCTTGTCGACACATTCGTTTTACGGCGAGAGGAAGACGTGGCTTTAGTGCCCCGGACTCAACAGGCCAAACTAAATGGCGACGTCTTCTCATTGATGGTCTCATTGTGCAATTTCATACGGCCAGTCAATCGAGAAAGCGTTTTCGAGTCGGCGACGAACTTACAGCCATAGCACAGCATGAACACGTCCGAAGCACAAAAAGGGCTCCTTGTTTTAGCTTGCCAGGGCTATAAAGTTGGGCAACCTCGATCACGGAGCTCAATATCATGGAAAAACTCGACCTTAGGTGGAAATGATTCAAATAGTAGGGGGCCACGATCTCAGTCAAACTGGCGTTGTGATAAGTGCAATGTGGCTCTTTGTCGAGCAGGTAATTGCTGGGCCTTTTATCATCAGCCAATTATGCAATAAAACTTCAGTTCCCCTCTTTCTTCAAGCTTGACACGATCATAAGATTGGGTACCTTCGATTACATGTACTCTGTACTCGGCTCTTTGTCCACTGATGTGATGGTGAGTCATTGGTGACCTCTATCAGTGGGCCACTCGTACCGGACTGGTAGAAAATTTGAGATGTCGGAAGGCCGAAAAGGTGGAAACCCGGACAAAAGGTCGAACGGGTGTCCAGACGGACGAAGAATATCGACTGACTGAGAAAAGACAAGAGAAGAATGACTGATAGATATGACAAAATCCACCAAACTAAAATGGGAAGATAGAACGATACTCAATCACTATCCTCGCGACAGGAACCAAGTCCTCCAAACACAACAAAACCCCCTCTGCCTTTTCCCTCCTTTCCTATCCTCAGTGGGCTCCCTCAACCCTTTTAACCAAATGCCCAAACTGATCTCCCTTGTGTTGAACTTCGGATGTCTCATGCGATCTCTCCAGATGCCTAGGAAACCAACAGAACGGAATGTAACAAAGAACAGCAAGAAAAACATGCAAATCCAGACTGACACGACAACTCCACAGAAAGCGTCCCTCGATCACAAAAGGAGTCTCAACAAGTAGCAACAACATCTGAAAATTATTTATAGGGCGTAGCCACACCCTCCTCACCTAAAAATCTTTCGTCCTTCACAACTCCCAACTCCGATTGCAGAACCCGTTCGGAACCTCAAAATCACCCACCCACCACCCAGAGCGTTTCGGTCCCCAACGACCACCTCTCGGCCACGGTTCGGGCCGTCGCGCCAAGTCAACAGCCCTCTCTTTTCCTTAACTATCTGTCACTTGTTTCTGTTTTTTGTTTTTTCTGAAGTTTTTCGAGCACGGAGCTATCATTGTGCTAGGGGGGAAGGCATCGGCCGGAATACGTTGTCCCTCTTTTCCCCACTGGGTTTTTTCAGAGGGACAACAGGCGCGCTTTTTTGATATTTTGAATTTTCTTTGTGTTTTTAATTGTATTTTTAGAGCCTATGTAGGGGCCTCTCCTTCGCGCAGCCAAAGCCAGAGGAGAGGCACCTCCGGACGCTGCCGGTCGGAAGCTGGTCCTGCGACTCTCGCAATCAGTCCTTCCCCGGGCCCACATGCGGCTCACACCGCCCAATACACGCATTTTGACAAAAACCCGTTCTGCATCAACGTTGGCGTAGTGAATAAATGACAAGGAAAATGTGAGGGAGCGATGACAAATAATAGAACTGCAGGGTATATGGTGGTTGACTGAAAGCGGAGCAAGGACCGACAGTTCTGGCGAAGCGCTTTTCGCTGGTGGGTGAAACCTTTCAAAAGGACACCCACTATATCTATACGGAGTAGTGGGTGTCCTTCTATCTATCCCCTGAAGGAGGACCCACCGTGTTCGTTGTTTTGGCCCGTGATTTCCTTTCCACTTTCCCCTTTCCGAGTAATCATCCACCTACCTCTCCCTCATTTGCTAGTTTTGCGTCAGCAACTTCACACATCCATTCGCCATCCTGATTCAATTGTCGTTCTTTCTCGTGTTCGACTCAAGATGATATTTTGCGGGCGTTTCTCAAAGATCGAAACCGGATATTCAGATTGTCGTTCTCATCATGAGAACAATCGTCCGATGAAAGGGTGTGAACAGTTGGACTTATTGGTTCTCGTTGTTCTGAAATCAAGGAAGGGATGGAACACTGTTATTTGCATGTGAACTGTTGCGTGGATTGTTCCGGCATCTTCGATTCAACATTAGAGATACCGCGCTTGCTGATTTTTATGATAATAAGGAGAGGAACATGTGAGATCCGCCTCTTTTTTTTTTGGATTGTAATGTGTACCATAATCCATTTGTTTAGTTAGGAGATAGCTCCTCGGTTCCATCCAAATTTCTTTTCTTATCAGTATTCTGATCTTCTTCTGGAGCAGTTAGATCCAGCAAGATTGCTTGTAGGGGAGATCTATCTGTTGGCCTACGATTGCATTTTATTTCCCACGATCCTTTTATTCCTCTGGGGCAAAGAGATCCTACAAGAGCATTTGTGGGGGAGAACTATCTATCTGCCGGTCTACGATCGGCCTTGTTTGTTTTGTTCCCCCAGAGAACGTTTACATTTTTCATCACGTGACCCCCAGCCACCCCCGCCCACTGGAACCGTTCCACTGGAAGATCTACCCATTATTGAGCACCTCAACAACTGCCTAATCACCATCCCAAGTTGCCTAAAAGGTATAGTGCGTCTGTAGCGCAGCCAATCATGTTGTAGCTGACCCGATCTCGCTTTGTACCTTTTATCGTCGTCCATCATCCATGAGGTGCTGAGCGCGTGCTGGAACGGGATGTGGGATCAAAGATGATGCTCAAGTTTGGATCATACAACGTATGGGGAATTATAGTACTTTTCATAGAAATTGCAGCGCTGAAAAGAAGCTGTTTTGGGCCGGTTTGGCTATTCAAATCGGGGTGGTGATTAGGCACTTGTTGAGGTGCTCATTAAGGTCTCCCAAAGCTTCTGAGGACGCCTCAAGTCACGTGCTAAGTCACGTGCTCTATTCCTACAGGCTGCAACATCCCATGCATAGGACATGACGCCAGTCAAGGAGAAGCAGAGCTGGCTCATTCCCAAAACCGCGAGGCCTGCCACCATCGGCGATATCACGACGTGCCATCCACCGAAGCAGCAATCACCCAGACACCCCATCCGATTCCTCCTCTCCTCAATAACGATGGAGTCAGACTACGCCCCCAAGTTTGCCCCCTTCTTCGGCATGGTAAGGGAATTGAATCTCTCTCCGCGCATCTCCGTTGGATGGAAGAAAAACGGCCAAGCGCTCTTGCTAATGCAAATTGTTCTGCGTAGGCTGGCATCGCCGCGGCCATGGTATTTGGATGTAAGGCATCTTATCCGAAGCTGTACCAGATTCCACATTCACTAGGGCATCTGTTCTAACGAGTCGTTACTCATGATTGCAGCTGTGGGAGCTGCGTACGGCACCGCAAAGTCGGGTATTGGCATTGCCGGCGTGGGGACGTTTCGTCCCGATCTGATTATGAAGGTGCGAGATGGACCTTCTCCTTACCCTACTTTCTGTTGCATGCTATTTAATAGAGAAGAGCAGAGCTAATCTTTGGTTTCTGTAGTGCCTGATTCCCGTGGTCATGTCTGGTATCATTGCGGTGTACTCGCTAGTCATCTCAGTCCTTATTGCGCAAGACCTCGCGCCACCATCTGCGTCGCAGAGCTACGCACTCTTCTCGTTCGTTCCGATCCCACTTCTTTCGATCCTATCCTCGATCAATTGAAATGTTCTCTCCAAAAAAAAGGAAGAAAAACGGATACGGCTTGCGAAATATGGGTTCTAATCTCGTTTTGTTTGCTCATATCTAGTGGCTTTATGCACCTTGCATGCGGGCTGGCCGTCGGCATGACGGGTCTTGCTGCTGGATATTGCATCGGCGTTGTCGGCGACAAGGGCGTCCGCGCTTACATGGAGCAGTCAAGGATCTTTGTTGGCATGGTATTGATTCTCATCTTTGGCGAAGTCCTTGGCCTATACGGGTATGCTTACGCGGATTTCTTGCTGCTTATTCGTTCCTTCGTCGATGCTAACAAGAAATAGCTTGATTGTTGCTCTGCTGCTCAACTCCCGAAGCAAAGGTTGATACGCGGGAATTCTTCTGGTGGCATCACCAAATTGTCGTCCATGCGGACCAAGAATTAAGGTTTGCTTGACTGTAGCATCAAGCGCGTCAAATAGCAAGAAAGAGGGCACGCTGCTTTCAAAACGAAGCATGCAAATGCGTCATATTAGCTGCATTGGGCAAGGCGTTCCGGGACTGTCTATAGAGCACATTTGTGAGGTAGAGACAAAAGGCAGAACCCTTTTGTGATGTAGTACTTATGCGGATGTTTTTCTCTCCCTTCTATTCTATCTGAGGAACACTGCGGTTCCTCTCTGCTGTTCCAGGTGTTACATTGCATACGTATTTTGACAGCGATTATGTCACAACGGTTCGATAAGCACTACATTGGCCGTGTCTCTTCCATTTCATCAGGCACATTTGCCTCGTGTCACGAATCGGGCTCACTTTGGTCGAGGCTGATGCCATGATGAGTCCTGAACAAATCACCATCAACAGGCATGATGTGAACCCTTGATCCTTCAGAGTGCAAATCGGTGAAGCAGACCTTGAAGCTCAACTCCAAAGAGAGGATAGTAAACCAGATCTATTCAATTGCGCCATTTTCAGCAGACTCGCTCATTGCTTGAACAGGCAAGAGGCAAGCCCAGGGCGAATGAGAATATGCATCATAGATTCATCAAGAATTTCGCAATGATCGTGAAGAAAGCAAACAAGAGTAGTGAATGGCCAGATCCCCCAAGCCAGCTGGAGGATGAAAGTGAAATCGCAACCCAAAACATGCAGCCCCCGTAGTTAGGGCCTACATATCATATCTCCTAGGTTGGCAGCAAGCGGCCTCCGATTCTGCGAAGAAACTTCTTCCGCTGGACACCCTCAAAGTCACGACGGAAACGAGCCCAGCTCTTCTCCCGCTCTTCCCAGCCCCTCATTTGCGCTAGCAGACAGTCAGCCGAGTAGTACTCCCCTATTCCCATAACCATAAGACAGAAAAAAGGGCAAGAGAGATAGTGGAAGACCCGTACGAACCTAGGAGCCAATCCCATTGCCTGTCCTCTCGAAGTAGAATGTCGTCACCCGTCGTCTCCCGAAGCAGCCTATCGCGACGGGCCTGCGCTGCGGCCACCTCCCCCACCAGGTACGGGTCCTCTAAAGGCCGCGCCTCAGGCTGAGTTTCTGGCTGGTCATCCGCGATCCTCTCAGTCGAGGTCTGGGCCACGGACTCCGAAGACGCAGCGTACCGCCCAGAGGTGATGCGCCGCTCAGCGACATTACGGTAGTGGCGCGCTGCAGGAGCGTTGCTGGCAGACCAGGTCGGTAGGCGGAAGCTCTGGATAGATGTAGGGCTTTGCGTCGGGGCTGGTGGCAAAGGAGGCAGACCAATGGTTTGTTGCCGAGAGGTCGTCGCCCTCTGACGCCCCGGCGCGAATAATGGGGTTGAAGTACTCGCCACAAGGGTGGCTGTTCGAGAGGCCGGAGGGCTATATGGCGGGATGACCTCGCTGTGGTTGTAGGGAAGGGTATGGTAGGATGGAGCATCGGAACCTTTGCCATGTTGTCAGCATTGGCTTGACTTACTACATATGAGGAGACTGGTGGATTTATTAACTGACTGTACGAAGGAGCGGCAGAGCGAACCGAGGCAGTTTCAAAGTCCTCGGCGCTGTATCGCGGTGTTGCAATCGAGTCGGCCATGTTGGATTGTTAAAACTATGACTAGCTTTTCTCCCTCTGCAATGCGAGTTTTTGTGTCTTTGAGTCTTGGAAGTATACGTTGCTGGATTATCACCATAGAAGGAGACTCGAACTCCAGTTAGTTGAAGTTAACTTGTTACACACAGAAATGTTTGGCGTATATCTTCGCTGCCAGTTGTATGTAGGAACTGTGCAGCTGGCAAGATCAATAAATACGGATCCCAACCGCCATGATATGGAAAAGCAATAGGAAAGCTGTCGTCGTCGAATGCGGGCGACTGCTGAATGATTATGTATCAATACGTCAGAATGAGCGGCGCAGGGAAGTCAGAGGACTCTATAAGCCGTTGGCCTATATACGGCGCACCTGCTGTAGCGGTATGACAGACAGTCACGAGAACGACACGTGCAATTGTCGGGAATCTTGGGGATTTGGAGGGGTCGCGCTTTTGCGATGGAGAGTAAGGTTTGGCTACTAACAAGAGGAGGTAGACAATCGTATGGCTCGCAAGCAACGAACGGCGTGGTTCCTGATAAAGAGGTTGACGAGGGGAAGTGAGGGGACAAGTAGGTCCAAAATAGGAACGTCACAGGCGGAAGCTACAAGGTAGTAGCAGAGCAAGAAGAGGGGATGAAGGCTTGAAACAAACATGTACCGATGCGTATGCACCTTTGCTTACATGTGGGCACTGGAGGGGAGATTCCGAACCTAGGTAGGTATTGATACTTGATTAGGTAGTAGATACGCATGCGGAGCACATACATGATACATCTGTACCTATTCTCTACAAACCTGGTGTGTACAAAGGTACCTAGGTATGCTGGTTCCGTGGCGGTGCATCAACTTGTGACGTACTTCACAAGCACAAGCCATTTGGCATGGCAAGGCTGGGATCGTCTGCGACCCCGCGAGGGAAACCTAGGTAGGTATTTATTCACTACGCCAACATTGATGCAGAACGGGTTTTTGTCAAAATGCGTGTTTTGGGCGGTGTGAGCCGCATGTGGGCCCGGGAAAGGTCTGATTGCGAGCTGTGACGGCGAGGAGGATGGTCAATGAGTCGATGGCTACAGTAGG
This sequence comes from Claviceps cyperi, assembly GCA_018360075.1. Classification (NCBI taxonomy): domain Eukaryota; kingdom Fungi; phylum Ascomycota; class Sordariomycetes; order Hypocreales; family Clavicipitaceae; genus Claviceps; species Claviceps cyperi. The sequence continues at coordinate 20,945 of SRPQ01000324.1, forward strand.
ACCTACTCTATCAACGGAGAACAAGCTGAAGAAGAAAAGGATCAGAGATCCCGCCCGGTGCGGCGTACAATATGTGGGCAGAGTGGCTGGTGCGTCACGTGACCCAGCCGACGACCTGTGGCCCAAAGAAAACCCCGCCATTTCGTCCTCGAATCATCCTCAACGCCTTCGCCTTGTCCTAGCACCCTTCGTACTTACTGGAGCGTTGTCTTCATCATGATCCATCAGCTCTTCGTTCTTGTCCCAAGCCAGACGCCACTGTTCTAACCTCTTCGGCGGACCTGGTTTGTCCGGGTGTGCGTCGTGGTACTGATATAATCGGTGTGGTGCGTTCTTGAAATTTCCCGCGTCGTACCACTCCTCGTCGGGGCCCCACCCCGTCCACGCGACTCTGTACTGTGGTCTCCCTCGGAACACCCTGGGACTGAGTATCCTGTCCACCTCATACTCTAGGTTCCCATCAATCACTTCTGGTTCCGGGGGCACAATTTGTTGGCCCGGTAGAGGGTCGTTCGTGACCTTGCGAAGTCGGTCGGTGTAGAATACGTTATGCATCTTGAAATTCGGTCCCATATCAACTCGGTAGGAGTGTCCCACCTGTTCCGTAATCTGGTACGGGCCTGCCCACGGCATATCCAGCTTGTCGCTCGGACGGTCCGTCGGCCATTTCTTGCGTGATACCATGACCATGTCCTTCACGCCGAAGTCTGGTTCCCTCCTCTTCTTGTTCGCCTGTTTGCACTGTCTGTCCTGTGCCTTTTCCATGCCCGCTCGAACGGCCGTCCAAGCCAGGTGCATGCGTTCTGCGTACTTGACCGCGCTGTTGCGGTTGATTTCCCGTTCGCCGATTTGAACTCCGTGGTCTTCTGCGTCCAGTCCATGTTGAGCGGGGCCTGGAAACCGTTCCGGACCTCAAAGGGGCTGAGGCCCGTAGATTCGTGTGGTGCGCACCTTGGGCGTAGTCGACCATCGCCACAAACTCGGACCAATCGTCCTGAAAATGGCCCACCAAAGGTCGCAGGCGGATATCCAGCGTTTGGTTGAAGTTCTCTGTTTGACCATGTCCCGATGTGGACAGCTTTCTTTTTATTCTCAGAAGTTGGCAGAATTCCTCCCAGAAGGCTGATATGAATTGTGGACCTCTGTCTGAAACCACTTCCTCCGGGGGGCCAAAGTGCCGCAATATGTGGTCCAACCAAAGCCTGGCCATCGGTCACCGTCTTCTGACAAGGAATAGTAATTGACTGCTTGCTCAGACGGTACATCACCACCATAACGTTATCAAAACCGTGCTTGTCAAGCGGCATCGACTTGAAATCCACCGATCTTTCTGGAAAGGCCTGTCGGGTATTGGAAGGGGGTGTAGGAGGCCCGGCGTCTTGTCGTGTATGGGCTGGGATCTCCTGCACGTCAAGCAGTTCCTGACGTACACGTCTACATCTCCCATGTGTCGTGGCCAGAAGTATCTGTCCGATACCAGACGCCGCATCTTGTTTCGGCCCGGGTGGCAAAGTGCTTTGTCCAAATAGATGTATTCCAGTACTCGTGTGTGAAGGTCGTTCGTTCTGGGACGAATAAACGGTCGTCCTTTAACAGAAGACCTTGTTCTGTCAAGCTCCAGCCTCCCGATTTCTCCTTCGCCAGCTGGCGGTAAACCTCCAATTCCGCGTCAGATTTTTTGCTTGATAGCAGCTCGTCCAGCAGCTCGACCTCTTTGCCGGCGTCTTCACATAGTTTCACCGTAAACAATGCCACTGGGACAAAGAGGTTCTTCGTTCGTGAGGCCGCTTTCATGGCCTTATGAGTCTGAAGGTCTTCCCCATTTTCTTGATAAGGCGTCGGCCAGGATATTCTCTTTTCCTGGCCAGTAGGATAACTGCATGTTCCATCCTGACAACTCTTCGGACCAGCGTGCCTGTCGATATGATAGAAGTTGTTTCGTCCGAGAAATGGACAAGTGCCTCGTGGTCCGTGATCACCTCGAAAGTGCCACGGGCCACGGCTGAGCCAGGGCACTGCAAACTGCCACTGGACCAAAAGGACTAGAATCCGAAGTCGGCAGCTTCGGATTTAATTGGCAGTCATATGAGGCACGACCGCTCTGGTAGCGGCCGTGACAGTCAATACCGAATAACACCATTGTCCTCCTTCACCATTATAATCCTGGACCTCTATGGCTTCGGTCAGGGCGGTGTGAGGGTATGGTATCCGTTGCCTAAGTTTTGGACATAGGTCTTTGTGGATAAATGCGTATCCGTTTGCTCCAGTATCAATCAAGGCTTTCAAGGGGCAAGACTGTCCATTCCAAGCTACCGTACACGGAAAAACTAACTGTTGTCCTCCGACCAATCTTGAAAGATCTATCGAATACAGCCCTAGCCTTGCATCTTGCAGATACTTCTGCCCCCGAGTGGGAGACTTTCCTCAGGGCTCCTCGTTTCCCGCATCCTCGGCGTATGTCTCCTCCCTGTTGCCAAACTGCGCCAGGTGTGATGAACTGGCCTAGGGTGGTTGCTGCACTCTAGGTTTAACAATAGGATTGTTTGTCATGAGGGGAGAAGAAAAAGAAGAACGTTCCCCCTCTATCTCCAGAAAACGGGGCCGACCTCGGAGATGAGCTATTCGATTGTCTCGCCCTTGCACCCTTGCGAGCGAGTTCGGATTCTCTCGCTCACCTGGTCAGCCAATCACCATTCGCCCGTGTTGGTTGTGGGATGAGGGGTTTTACTTGATATGAACTGGGTGATTCCCATAATCATTTTTAGATACTCAATGAAGTCTTGGGACGCTCTTCATTCTTTCTGGTCGAGTCCTACTCTTTTCCTGCGGGATCTATCGTCTTTTCGGTCTACTACTCAGGCCTCTGTTTGTTGCGTAGCACAGCTCCTGCGGGTGTCTGGCCTACGTTCTCCGCTCTCTGTCTTCTCCTTTATTTCTTCTCCCGCGCTACCTAAATACATGCAGACTTGTGTGTGGCTCCAGCCCTAACCCCCTTCGATGTCCCCACCCCCGGGCAAGTGTCCCATGAAAGAAGGAGACGAGCCAAAGCTCGAATCCATGACACCAGGATCGCCTTGATGGTTGCCCTCACCACCGGGTTCTGAGGGCATTCGCGAGACCCATGACCCGGCTTCTTACAAGTAAAGCACTTTCCCTCGGCTTTCAACCTGTCTCTTTCCTCTTGAGTCACCCGTGGTTGGCTTCTACGATAGGTGCCCGATCCGCTGGCTCTGGGGGTCGTGCCTTGGAGGCGGTTTGGTCTGAGCGGTGGCGGTGGTGTTGCCCGAACCACGGTTGGCAGTGCCTCGCGGATTAGTGCTTTCCGCATTTTTGAGAGAGGTGCGCCTGCGCGGCCGTCTGGGTGAACTGCTGAAAGGGGACATACGGGGGTAGCGGCCAGGTGGGTCTGCAATCGGTAAGGAAGCCGCTTCTTGAACTCATACACGTAGTCGCGGGTACTAAGCTGCGCTCTCTGTGCCGGGTGCATGAATTTAGTTACAAACTTGTGGAAATCCTCCTTGTCCGTCATCTTTAGACCGTCCAACTCGGCCCGGGCTGTATGCCGCTCATTGGGGTCGCGGTAGACTTCAGTGAGGCGGTCCAAAGGCTGTTCTGCCGATTTGGTAGGCATCTGGGTCGTCGCGTCGGACGAAAGCACGAAGGTGTCGGGCTGCTTCCCCTGACGTGCGTGTCAAGACGTACGTCAAGCGTG
>SRPQ01000325.1:0-24585 GCA_018360075.1 Claviceps cyperi
TATTCTTGCAACATTTGTTGGATTTGTGCCCTCTCCACATGTGTGCCCACGAAAATGCCATGAGAACTTAGGTTGGAAGGGAAGGGGGGATGGCCGGTGGCTGGGTGTGCGGGGCGGGAGAAAAAAATCGAGTCCGCCCGGAAATTTGTGGGGGAAAAGTGGACTAACGTTAGGTGGTATGAATAACAATACTCTTTTTTTTTCGAAAGCCTGTTCAGAGAACAGGGAGAACTCACCAAGTCAAGGCTATATTGAGCCCCAAGTGCCGAAAGATGACCATACCCTTTCCAGGCATATAAGACGGCAGTTGTATAAGTAAGAAGTAAGAGAGCACTTGATAATACCAATCCAATGGAACCTGAAGCAGTATGATGTTGAACCCGCACGTCGGTCGGAGAAGCAATGCTTTATATAGAAGATACACATATCGCCGAGGTATGACGATGCGTGACGCTCAATTGCCTTGTCGCCATGCCGAGAGTGATTGAATAATTCGCTCTTCGGTGTCGGGCAGCATTTTGGTCACACAACGGGATAAGGCCCAAGGGAAGAATTGGATTCATCATTGGATTCATCATGCATCAGATGATGGACGAAGACGCGAGACCATCACCTTTAGTCACAATTTCAGCAAATGAAGAGTGATGCACATCAAACAAATCGCACCAGTAGGTAGGATGTTCATCGTCCTTAGGTTGTCGTTTTACGGCTGGTCGTTCGGACCTAAGGCTTGTCACATTTTCGATGGAGTGATTCATCTCGGCAGAAGCGTATCTCAAAAGGCCCTGCTCGATATTAAACTTTAGTCGCCCGCCTGTCTGCGTGATCATGTACGCCCAACTTTCAGATACTGCATACCAAATTTGTCACGGACTCACGTTCATGACTAAATTTCGTATTGCCAAGGATTTGACATCTGCGGAGGTACCAGCACTGCTCGAGTGATGATCTGTATCCTTATTGCAGCTTTTCTAACAAAGGTTCTTCCTCGATATAAGCTTAGCAAAAATTCATTATATCATGCCACATCAGAATTCTTGTGAGTGCTGTGTCGAATCTGGGGCCATGGGCCGTGACTCGTGAGCTCAGAGCGATTGGGTAACGCTGAACTCGGAATTTCCCACTGGCAAGGCACGATTGAGAGCCAGTCTCATAAATTCTCGACAGAACTTGGGGCAGTTTCGGATCGAGGCCTCCTGATTCCAGCAGGTTTGTTGAAGCCATTGCTTTCCAATGGAAAGAGCTGGGCTCATGGAGACTCCGTTGAAAATGCAAGCTCTTGTGTTGCCAGGCTGCCAGGCTTCAGCTTACAGCCTGCACCGTTACGTCTGAACGAAAACGGTATCCCGTTGCCTGCGCTTCAAGTTTCGAGTAACTAGTGATGTACATCCTTGGCATCTGTTGCAAGAATTTCGAAATACCTAGGTTCTGATGGCAAATTCGTCGTTGCAAGGGGGTCAAAGGTTCTAGGCAAGCCAGGAGTACCATTTTCCTCATTATGGTGACCCATTCATTCGACGAGCTTCCCGGGATAACCGTCGAGCTTCATATCAAGTTATGTCCTGCGAGTCCGCGAACTGAAAAACATGGCATAACTTAAATGAAATGTCAAAGCTCCGACCACATGTACAGCAATTTTGAATTGCGGTCGAGACTATATTACATCGTATACTAAGGGCTTGTGCCGGCCAGCAAGCTACGCTTACGGTCTTTCGCAACAGATGACCGTGAAGAGGCGCAGAGAAGCTATCAATGAACGGGGTTCTATAATGACAAGGTGTCGCGAGATAGATAGAGAGATCTCTACTTCTGACCTCGTGGAGTGGTTTGAGAAATTGGCGTGCAATCGACATTCGACCTTCTTTTCTTCACTGAGTCTCGAATTGATAGGAACTAGGGTCCAAATGAATCCAGAATGCTTGCAGCGGGCGGTAATCACGAGTAGAAAGGCCTCTTGTTGATCAAGTCTCGATGACTTAACTCTTTTCTCAGATTTTGAACAAGTGTATTAATGCTTAGGTATATTTCTGACAGATTTGCCTAATCAGTCGCAGTTCTCATCGGGTAAGTCAGTTTCACACGTTCACGACGCTCACCTCTTCAAACATCAAATATATCTCCGATGCCCTCCCCTCCGCCCCGCCTGATATCAACAATATCCAGCCTCCACCCGTCCCAACGTATCAAGCCCCGCTTGAGTTCTTTAATCCTCTCCAATCGCAGGTTCGACTCCTCTTCCTGAGCCTTGCGAAACGCGTCCTCATCAAAGTCGAATTCATCGTCCTCCAGCAACTCGTGATCGCCGCCGCCGCCAGCCAATGCATTCAGGCCGTTGGTCAAGAAGTCCCCAAAACCGCTGACGGACTGCTGTCTATGAGATGGATGGGACATGGACACTCCGGAGAGATCCACATCATGAAACCCAGGGCTCGTGGCTTCCAGTTCGCGACGCTTCTCAATCCAGGCTCCGCTTCGCAGCTCATGAATTTCATGCTCGAGATTACGAATCATTTTCTTAAGACGTAGCCTCTCTTCGCTTTCGAGCTCGTCTACTCCTTCGTCATCGAGGCCGGCACCGCCTTCCGTGGATTGACGGCTGCGCAGTTTGAGGTTCTCAGATTCCAACTTGTCGACCTGAGCCCGCAGATCTTGGGATCCCTTCTCCGCGCCCTCTTTCTCCTTTCTCATGGTCTGAGATCGCATGTCCTGCTCTTTATGAATCGTTGTCAACGTTGCTATTTTTTTCTCAAGGCCATCTACTTTTATTTCCAGGTCGGATCTGGCCTTGGTTGCCTCTTGCAGGTCGCGCTCCAGTGTCTTGAGCTTGGTCTCAGCGCTAGATCGCTCGCTACCTTCGCGAACCACTTTATCGGTCGCTCTCTCAAGATTGCGCTTCACGTCCTGTAGTTCGCGCTGAGCCTTACCGGCGGCTGCCTCGGCGCGCCCCAGCTTCTGTTCTAACGCAGTGACCTGTTCCTTTTCTGTCTCAGCCCCTGTTTCTTGTCGCTGAAGGCGTGCCTTCAACGTCGAAATCTCAATTTCCATGGCCTCGATTATTGCTGATTTCGCGTCCAGGTCGGCCTGGAGCTCCGATGGCTGCACGGCAGCAGATATCGACGGACGGTGGCTAGGGCCCGAGCCTCGAGAGACTTGCAGCTGCAGCTGTGTGTTTTGTCTTTGCAAGGAAGCAATTTCGGATTTCTGGTTCATGCAATTAGCTCTTAAATTCACCATATTTCAGGAGAAGAGCGCTGCCTACCAACTTTTCGACCTCACTTCCGACTACATTCTTAGATGACGACTCCACATCACCTTCTCGGAGCACAGCAAGCTCGTCCTCGGCTTTTTGCCACCGCTTTTCCGCCTCTGTAAAATCCTTTAGAAGCTTCTTGTTCTCCTTCTCAAGCTCCTCGATACGAGAAACTTGCTTTCTGTAGATTTCAAGCGCCGTGTCTCCATCTGGGCCAGAGGGACCTGGCGACGGAGGTCCGGCAGTGCCAGTGCGGAACGACGTGGAACGCATTTTGGATTGTTGCGCTAACGACGGTGTACCCGTAGGTGAAATGTCCACTATATTTTCGTCCTCCATAGCTTTCTCGTTGTTAGACAAGATGGGGTCGAGCGCTTCGATCTGGCCTGGCGGTGCGCCGGTTTCTGATGCGCCAGCTTGAGCCTGGTCTTCTGCAGTGGACGATGGAACTTCGGAGGCCTCGTCATCATCTTTCTTGACAGCTATGGGTTTCTTGCCTTTCTTCTTCTTCAACTGCTCGACCTGTGACGCACGAGTTAGCTGGTCGCTCAGTCTGGACTGCGCCGGAAACAACATACGCGCTTTCTGGCCGCGGCGATCTTTTCCTGACGGGCTTTTTCCTCGGCGTCGGCCATGGTGGCTCAAATGAATCAAGGAGATGTCACTGTTGCGCGGGCTCCGAACGGGTACACTGATTTATTTTATTGAGTGCAAATAGGAGTGCACATGCAAGTGGTTGTCGTAACATGGTCGCTGGAGTAATTACGTGTCCCGCATACCAGGTACCCGCCCCATTTGGAAAGGTGGCCAGAGCTCGAATGCAGTGACGCACTGTGCAAACTGCAACCCCGTTGGGCGTACATAAGGTACGTACACCAGAACAAAGATCGTCAGACAGGATGAATTCATCGGCGGTGCAAAGCCTCAGCGTGAGGTCACGAAGTCCAGTGCCATCCAAAGTCTGCGGCGACTTCAAGTCTGGCCTTAACATTTGGTGCACAACCGCTGATGCTGTTCCTTCGCGCACCACTGCCAGAACGCTCCTTCCCGCAACCAATGAAATAACACGAGGTTACGGGCTGTCGATTGATGCCTTGATACCGACCTTCTTTATCGACAAACCCTATGCGTGCAGCGTCATCAAACTTGAACATCTCTCGCATCGATTGACGGGACTGCCAAGTCATGAACCGAATAGGTGGAACAAACTCTCGAATCAGAAAACACGCAAACAAAGATGATCTTGCTCGGCAGAAAGAGCATTTCGCCAGGTCGCGGATGCGGCGTGACGCTGCCAATGCGACTCTGAAAAATGCCAACGAACCGGATGCTTCAGAGAGCTGTTCGCCTCGCGAATTCTTGTACTCGCGGCATTTCGAAGAAGGCTATCCCGCAGTCGCCATACCAGTTATGAGTGGTGGAAATGGTCGACAAACATCAGACGCGCCTATGAGAAAGTGTGGTAGAAGGTCTCCGCGACAGAGCCCAGAAAACCCGCCGCAACAGAAGGTCTCTGAAATTATCAATGATGTGACGAGCATTGCAACGAAAAAAAGACGACTTTTGAATCAGCTGGACTGGACAGGCGTGGCGGTGCAAAAACCGCTACTCATCAATTACCCAAAGCCTTCCAAGAAGCTCCAAGAGAGTCACACATCCCACAACTTACGCAAGATCCCCAGCCATGGCACGATCATGGCTCGTGTGAGTTCGCAGCCGGAGAATATCAGAGTTCAAGTGGGGAGCCAAGGGTTTCGATAGAGTCAAAACGCCAATTCCCTCAGAAATTACAAAAGCTCGCAGGGTCATTCCTCCATAACCTCTTCCTTCACTGCACCGGAAGGAAACACGGGCAAATTCTCATCGTCCAATAGACCTGAAGCTCAGCTGTCACGTCCAAATCTCACGGATTCAAAGCTTCCGATCGAGTCGTCCAGCGGCAGCACTCACTCCATCTGCTCGCAGACTTTGCCGCACATGCTCTGGTCAAACCAGTCATGTAGTACGAACAGCTCGTTACCACGCGTAGGCACCTCTCCCCGGACGTTAATTCATCCGCAGCCTCTGCGGGGCATTCGATCAGGGTTGCTTCAGCTCAGATCGCCAAGCCCTGATTATCTGGGGAGCATCATGGGGCATAAAGATGACAAAGCCACGATGGACCAAGCCAACAATTGTCTCACACAGCCAAATTATAAAAATACAACCTGTTGCAATAGTCGCTCATTACATATGAGTTGCCAGCCCACAAGCTCTCCAATGTGGAAAACGAGCAGTCACCGCGAATCGACATGTGAAACCAATGACAAATCTCGGATCGGCCCGGAGCCTTGTTCTTCAACTTGCATGAAGGACCATCAGCAGGAACTTCCCGATTTTATTCGTCCGTTGCATTACGATGCAACTTCAGGGCCCCCACCGGAGTCACCTGCCGTTCAAGAGAGGGCACATGGCGAACAAGGCCGGGTAATTAGGCGCGACTCGATAGCAAGGCAGCCGTCGCCGCCGCCGCCTACTCCCGACATCACTTTCAAAGATGCTTCGTTGTCTCTCTCGCCAGAACTGCCCCTGGAAATTGATCCGCAAGAGCTGCTGGACTTCTTGCGCGAGTTCGACCAAGATAGACAACGCTCAAAACAGGCTGTGAAGGACACGCTTGGCCCGCAGTCACCAGTGACTACCTTTGACAAGCACTCAACTCACACACGGCTATTCGATGGAACTGAAGGACAAAGCCATTGCAGACGAACTGAAGTATCAATGGCCAGTGATATCCCTGTGCCTCCATCGAGTCAAAAACAACCCAGTCAGCATACCACGCCACCTGATCACCGACAGCCGCAAAGTCCCTCATTCTCGACACATGACTCCATCTCCAGCATTGTCATCAATCTCTCGGATTCACCAACAGACATACTTTTATCTGAGTCCCGATACTGTCCACCAGAGCCTTTCATCGGTCGCTTCGCATCCGGACTGAACACCAGCCCTTGGAAGGGTAAGAAGCGGCGGAAAAGGTTTCGCCCAGACATACGCGCTCTGTCCAACTATGAGGACGATCCCATTGAAGAGGATATATAAAATCTGCGAATAGTCAAGGAACATAGGCGAATGAAATTTATGTACTCCATGTCTCTTGACTCTTGATGATCGTTGTTTCCAAAATGTGTCGCTTCTTAGGCCTAACACCCACTTTCCTGAGTCCCTTACTCGTCAACAATACGAGTTTATAGAGCTTTTTCTACGCAAATCTTTCCTTATAACTATGCTCTTTCTTATACTCCAAATACCGCGTGACAGCGTATTTCATTATTGGCTGCATATTCCCATTGATCTCATTTTGGCACAGCTCAAGTATCCGCGGGTTGGAGTATGGTACTTTCATGAATAGGCGTCACGGCGGTGTGCATACAGAATGGTTCCTGTTATAGGTTAGTGTCGAGAGAGAGTCTAAAAAGCGTGTGTCGTCGGTGGACAAAGCTCTGTAAGCCAGACTCGCACATCGTACGACTATGGCGGTATGGAACTCCTCGCCGTGGCCAACAACTATCGTCATATCTTCAAGTTCGTACGTGGAAAGGCGTTCAAAACGGTGATGTTTCTTTGATGACCATTGACTTCGCCTCCCTGTAGGCTGTCGTATTTTATTTTCTTCGCGTACTTTGGAAACTATTAGTCTACGGCAGTGGTGTGTTAAGTAGAACAGCAAACCATGCCGGTTTCACTTGGTTCGGCATTCGCAGGTCCATAACGATTGCCACTAGAACTGGCCAGCAGCGAAAGTCTGAAGGAGGGCCCAGTACAGTCCGATGGGTTGCAGAAAACCATCCACAACAGGCAACGATTCTGTGTTCCAGAAACATTCAACTAAATCGCAAGTCGTAGCCAGTGACTACCTTAGTCCATTGTCAAGCCAAAGGAGTGGAGTTAGCACGGTGACAGTCGCGGTTCAGGTTTGATTTCTCTGCGCTGCGGTTGATGCAAGCTGCGTCGTGCGATAAGCTCGCAAGTAACGCCTGTGCGCTCGAAATTGCTGAAAACCAGTCAAATGTCCCAGTAAATTTGTCTTGTCATTAGGACACCTGTACCCGTTCAGCCGAATGTTGATCCTGTTGAGACACTTAGGGCACCTCCACCAAGTCAACGACAAACTTTTCTCGAGCCACCCTTCATCCACCTTGCTCCCTCGTTTCTGGATGTTCTCCTTGTGAAACTCCCGCAGATGATCTCTGAAATGATCTAGTCTGTGGAAGGGGTCCTTGCGGCGAGTGCAGTGAGGATAGTCGCAGTTGAAAGACAATTTCTGGCCTTCAGCCGCGTGGCGGTGTTTGTAGTGTCTGTCCAGGTCTGCTCTTCGCTTGAACGGTTTGGCGTTGCAGCCTGGAAAGAGACAGCAGACGGGATAGTCGTTGGTGGTTTGTGATCTACAAATACTCGTTAGAAGTTTACACGGTGTGCAATTTCCAATCTGGATATCAGATAACCATGACGTACGTCGATGATGTTGTCGAAGAGGTTGATAAGAAGGGGGAGGAGACCAATAATTACCGCAATGACGATGAGTCAGTTCGTTGGTTCTCGAATGGAAATTGTGACGCAGGCACATTCGATATCAAGTCAATGTTCGAACTCCGTCGTAATGATGCGGTGGCAGAATACGATTGTTCGTAGCTGCTGGTGGGTAAAAAGCATCCAGACGAGGCGGGACTCTGAGAGTAAGTGTGACGCGGGCTATCTATCGTGAGAGAGGCCGGCATGGGTGCGTCATGAACGATGCTGTTCTCTAGATTAGAATGGCAAGATTGTGATGGTGAGTATGTGCGGTCATACTTCGACGTCGATTCTGCTGAAGCTTCGCCGCTTGGTGCAATATACGGCGAGGTCGCGTCGTACTCCGGCCAATAAGGGCGATCTTGGCTGTCGATGGCGAATAGTCCAAATGGAGCGGCGTCGAAGGGCAAACAAGGGGAAAGGATATAGTTTTCCATTGTTTCTCTGCAAAGCGAAGTCTGTCATGGGTCTTGAGGCGATATAAAAGACGTGAGGTGAAAGGTTCTTGGTTGCTAAGACAGTGAATATTTGCCGCGGCAACATTTCCTTTCGTTCTTTGATCCAGACACCCTCAGACTAGGGCGTCCGGGTGGTCTTTATACACCCACCAGAAAGAAATTCATTTATATTGAATTACTTTAAATCCCGGCCTAAACTCGAAAGGAGGGGGGGTGAGTTCAAGGCATCTGACATGCCGCTCGGGTTACTCCAGATGAGAGGAACTAGAGCCAGGAAGATAATGTAACCTATGACCTGTTACCAGTACAAAATTCATGTCGACAACGATGGAGCTGGAGGTTTCGAATGAGTCACCGAGGGTGGTCATTGGAACAGAGCCGCGGTGCGAATGAAAGGCTCGAAGATATCGTGCAATTAGTACAGCACAACACACAAATACAGCACGACTTGTATATGACACGACACACCAATATATACAGAACGAATGAGAGGAGAAGTATGTAACGAGAGCCCTTCCAGAGCGGCTAATACCCTAATGCAGACTCATAGATTGCCGCGTCGAGGCGTGTGTGTGGTATGTGTAGTGTGGCGTGGCGTGAACGTATACGTGTAATCGAGAAATGGAGAGAAGGGAAGAAAAAATACGATGTAGTCGGGATGCTTAGTGAGCCGCAGGAACATCAAGGACTCTTGGATAACTCCGAGCCACAAGAACGCGGAAAAGGGTCCTCGGCCGGCAAGGCTGAGATTGACGAGCCGAAGGCTGCAATCCGTGATACCGAGGGGAAGCTCACTGGACAGCCGCGATTCCGGCGGGAGCCACTCATTGGCGCAACATGAGATGTACTTGCGGTAGCGTCGTTGCATTGCCGGGAGCCAAAGCTTAGGAGCCCTTTGACCTTTGAGTTGTAGTGAATACCTGGCATGACATGGGTGGTTGTCTGGCTGCAAAGTGTCAGACTGTGAGAAGACTGCCCTCGATGAACGCTGATGGCGTCCAGTGAGCCGGTCAGGTGAAGTGTTCATTTTGGCGAAACGCGCGCGTTGGCCGACAAAAATTCCTAATAAGCCTGTCTCCATGCTTGCTGTGCAAATTGCAATGGTCTGTTTGCTAAGTTTGGCGACGAGGCGGAATGTTTTGGACTCGTGAGTATGTACCAGCGACAAACTGCAACCGCAACCTCGCAGTCGGTTTGAATCCAAATTCCATATGCCATTGTCGGTAACAGAGCGAGCAATGGCCATCGATGTTGAAGTGACATGTCAGAACCGCATTTGAAGCTTCCCGTCCCCAAGCCCCCGCACAGTACACAGCTACATACATGTCGAGTCGGAACGATCACTGAACCTCCTGAACTTCAGGCGGCTATAGCAGCGCTACAAGTGGCCTTGCGCCATCCTTGCACCTCCGATTCAAAGCCCGCAGGCGCCTCCATGCACTCGTCGCTCATGTCAAAAGGTGCAGTGTAGCCTGTAGGTATTCTTTGGGCAATGCGATCAACAACATGACATGTACATAATATGGTAACTTAGGTATCTGTATCACATATTTATCCGTCACACAAGGCTTTCCTGAACAGCGAAACGAATCCTAATTCGACAACAGTAGCTCATTTGTTGAGGACTTGAGTGTCGTCAGTCAGCCGGTCAGGACTCAGACCGCTGCCTGTCAGACCGAACTGTCTCGACTCTCCAGCCCTCCATCCCAAGCACCGAACTTCGCTGCTGTAATCGGCGACAGCAGTAACTCACTTTCTGTTATTTTTCTTGATTAGTACTAGATAGGTGTTGTATGTAGCGCACCTAGCCTTAGACCGCCTACTCGCCCCAAGGGAGGCTCTGCGGAGGGGCGCGCTGCGCCCCACTGCCGGCGTCAATCAAACTATCAAGCACCGAACTTCACCGGGTGTCCTCGTCATCGACCAGAGCGATCGAATTCTTACACCTTCAATCTATGGTTTTTAGCACGCACGATCACCAACAAAGTCGGTTACAGGTAGGTCCATCATCCCGGCATTGTAAGCACACACCACCCTCCCGAACATTGGGCGCTGAGTGGGCAGTCCTTAATCGAATGCAAAACAAGGATATGGGTGGTGGTGGTGGTACTGATGCATGGACGACTCCATCTACGATATAGCCGTTGTGCCTACTCGTGGGTGTATGTCACCTAAAAAGGGCACCCATTCCTCCGTAGATATACTATGGTGGGTGTCCTTTTTAGGATATACCCACGAGTATGCAACTCGATAGGCATAAATCAGGCAAGAAAGTTGAAGAGAAACAAATACGGACTTCAAATCAAAGAACGGCTCGCCTTGGTCGGGAATACTGTCAGCAAGAACGACGAGAGGGCCCTTCGTTTCATGTGTCCTTTTTTTTTGTTCTGGGGCTCCCTTGGTTTGCAAGTTTTGGTTTCGTCGCGCTTATCTTCTTCCTACTTTTTGTCGCGCTTATTATCCTCTTTGTGCCCTGCCTCTTTCACAGCCGGCTCCGGACCCTGACGAGGCGGAATGTACATACATCTTACTACATCTCACCGAAACACTTTCCTAGAAGCATCTCTCAAAAACAAATCAAATCTCACCAATCAGCAATGGAATCACGAAACACGCGTCTCGGCCACGTTTAACATCGTGTTGGCTACTCATGCACTAGGGTGTAAGTGTATCTTTGTACAGAGATAGAAATGATCGAAGTTGTCCGCTCTAGCCCCGCCTCATAGGCTTATGGCCACGATCCTGGAACGCCAAACCAAGTGAAAGGCATCAGCGAATAATAAATATAATATGTAGAGTAACAAGAGCAACACGTTGCACACGGCACAACGTAGCGCTCTCGGTTCCCTTTCCCAGATCATGACTGACGTTTCTTTATACCTCATCCTCGAGAAACTTGTATGCAAATTTGAACTCCGCTTTCCTTCGATTCATCCTGCGTGACACCATTCAGTATTGTAGGATAAAACAAAACAAAAGTGGAAGGGGGGTGGATTTCGGACTAGTCGTAGGAGTCGGGCATTTATCACGGAGGGAGGGGCAGTAGGGGGACAAGGACGCACCATGTACTCTCATAATCAAAGAAGCGATATGTCCCTTGTTCATATTCCTCGGTAATATTCTTCGGCTCCTCGTGTCGCTGGAACCATGTTTGGTACTGCTTGTGAAACCGCCAGCTCTGTTCTTTGAGTGCCTTGGCAGCATGATATTGCTGTGGTGTGCCCTGCCGGTAATAGAAGATGTAAAATAAGGTGTCCGTGTCTATTCTCGAGAACACACGAGGGTCATTGAGGACAGCAAGCTCTTCGCGGGGAAAGCCTGACCCCGTTTGAGGCACCGGGTTGGCGGGTCGGTACGTTGAAGGAGCTTCAACATCTGCTACTTCTGGAAGAAGCTTGTGGCCAGCCTCCATCATACGCAGCGTGGCTTGGGACAGTGGATGCGCTCGTCGTTTCCGTGTTATCTCATATGACTCGACGAGATCGTGAAGAGACGAGGGCAGGTGGTAAATAGATTCCTCCTCCGGTTCCTCAACTATCGGCTTGATCCCGTTGGCGGCACCATTTGTTGCGCCTTGAGAAGGAAGTCATCGTGGTCAGCAGTGAGGAGAGATGGCGTGGTTTCCACAGGTATGAAGTGACGGGTGGTCGGTGCGGAACTTTACCTGATGAACTTTCTGCAGACTCGACAGCCGGTTGCTTCCCGGCTGCCTTTGATCTCTTCGACTGCCGCGTGCTGATGGGTATGTCGAATTCAGCGGGTTGTGCTACGGCTGCTTTGGACTCCATCTGCGCCGCCGCTGGCTGTACAGCGGTTGCTGCAGGTGAGTTGGATGCGCTTGGCCTCGACTGTGCGGGAGGTAAAGGCGTCACACTTGATTGCCCTGGTGGCGGCGGCAGTGGGGATATTCCCACGTTGCCTTTGTCGTTTGCGGCGGCAGCTGCGGCAGCAGACGCATACTTGAGGCCTTCACCCGCAGGTCTCGCTGGTGCTGCTGCTGGCTTCATTCCCGTTCCGCCTGGGCCACTATTGCTAATCGTGGGTAAAGGTGTGTATAAGGTCGCCAGGGCAGGTAAGGGTGACTTTGTCTGCAGAGACGTTTTTCGGCCTGACGAATCCGCCTCCTTCTGGGCCTTCTTGGATCCCTTCGCCGGTATATCAGGTTCCGCTGTGATCTCGTCTTGCACAGAGGCCGCATCTTGTGATGAGCCCTTTTCGTTCTCCTGAGTCATGCCAAAAACACCCTCGTCTTCTTCCAGGTCAAGCTCGTCATACATTTCTTCGTCCTCTATGTAGTCTTCTGTTGTGCCGTCCGTAACATAGTATCGGATGTTCTCTTCTAAGCCATTCACTTGCTCCGTCTCGACGCCGCCGTTTTCGAGGGACCTTCGTATCAGCTCGAGCTTGCCCTGATGCCATTTATGCCGCTCTATTATTCGCTCGATCTCGGTCAAGCGTTCTGCTTTTGCTGTTTGTGATTTTCCCTTTTTCATCGTTGCTTGTATCGATTCGCTTTCGGCTTCGAGAGCTTCGATCTGCAATTCGAGTTCGTCGACCATGCTGCCTAGAAATTCGCCAGCTTCGACCTTGGCTTGCTCTTTGGGGTCCAGTTTCGCTGCCGCGGATAGTCCTTCTTTGGAGTATGCCTTGGTCTTCATAGCTTTCTCGACCGCTTTGAATTTCTCCATTTGCTACGGCGCACAAACAAATACCTCGTCAGTGTGTTTTAGCCATTGTAGGGTTATGTATCCAGCAAAAGGAGAGCTAGTAAGCAGCTTTTATCCAAGAACAGCTGACCTAGAAGAGCTCTCCTCGCTATACCTTCCGTTCGATGAGAGTACCTACCGTTTCGATTAGCTTGCGATGCTCTAATAAAGGAGCTTTGTCCTTTATGTCGTTGCTGGCTGCCCATGTTTTGATTTGATCGCGCAAGCGCTGGAGCTTCTTTATTTCTCGCTTGAGGTTGTCCTCCAGTTTTTCCTTTTGAGCAGGATTGTTGGACTGTTCGATTTTTTCGTAGATGGCCTCGAACTCGGCGACTCCTTCGGCCACCTTTTTGAAGCACTTGTCGACTTCTTGTTGTAGCTTCCTTGCCGCCATTGTGTATGTTTTCTTAAGTTCGTGCCTTGAATCCGCTGCTCGTACTTTCGTTGGCAAATAGCCGCACGGCCTCAGCCGTGAGGTTGGGGAACGAGATGAGCGTCGAGCGTCGAGAGACTTCGCTGCCCTGTCGCCTTGTCGCACCGGGTGAATGATTCGAAAGGAGAATCGGGCAGGTGCATCTGGTTCGCGCAGATTTCTTCGGTAACTGAGCAAAAGCTCCTCCAGGAAAAGGGACTTGGGCGCGGCGCTATTTGCTCGGCAATGCAGGATGTGAGTTGTGAGGTTTGGTTTCGTTCCATTGACGTGACAGATTGAGGGATGGGAATGTCGCCAATCGTGTGGCTGGCTACCTAGCAGCTCCACTGTTCCGCCCTTCCGCCCGGAGCTATGGAATTGTACCTCAGTACATACATAGCTATGTAGCGCTCCGTACCTATGTTCACATGTGGATAAAAGAGGATCCAATCGATTGTGCATTCATCATGGTAATATACAAAAGAAATTTCGAATAATTTTTTAAAAAAATCCAACTTCATTCTTTTTTATTCGCATAAATATGGTTAGTTTTAGGTGACAGTGTTGCCAGAAGGATCTCATAGAGGTTAGGCGCCAAAGAGCTTGCTATAGGTATGCATAAGTACTCCGTAGGTACCTGTAGACCTTGGGGATCCAATTGCTCACATGACATGGGCCGACCAAACGAATTCGGCCAGGCCAATTTGTCGCTAACGAGCCAAGGCAACCAAAGGCAACCGGGATGCTTATCTAAATCAAGTCCAATAACTTACTACCTGTCTCCATTGCCATTGGAGGATCAAATACAATCATATTGTGCTTCTTACGTGTCGCCTCTATGGCGTTTGTTAGACTTGTTTGACGTTGAGGAAAATTCTACTGTCCAATTGCGTTTTCACCCTTTGATCTTGTCATCACACATTGACCGGAACGAAAATGAAAGGTGCGTGTGGTGCATGTCCACCGGCACTGCAGACAGTGACTTGACTTCTAACGACCTCATTGCCTCGACTTTATCACGTAGCCATCATTCAAAGGGTGCTCTCGGCCTCTGTCACGGTCGATAAGGAAGTCGTTTCGTCTATTGGCCAGGGAGTGCTCGTCTTTGCTGCCGTAGCACCCGGTGATTCTGAAAGAGAGGCTCAACAAATAGCCAACAAGGTCCTCAAAATGAAGCTTTGGGACGATGAGAAAGGTGGCAGAGTTGGTTTCGTCTTTCTTTTCGTGCGCCCGTTACATTGCATGATCACCGTGCCGGGCACTGCTGATCATCATAAGTAGTGGAAACAAAGTGTCATGGACATCAATGGCGAGGTGCTCTGCGGTATGGTTTGTCGTCAGCGCCTGTGGTAGGATTTCCGAAATAGGTAGTTATCTGACAGAGTGTACTCAGTATCACAGTTTACTCTCCTTGCGCGAACTAAAAAGGGTACGAAACCCGACTTCCATGGCGCAGCATCGCCGGAGGAGGCCAGCCGCCTGTACCATTTTTTTGTCGACGCGGTGAAGCAAGGCTATCAAGCGGAGCGTGTCAAGGACGGCAGATTTCAGGCCATGATGAAGGTAGCTCTAGTCAATGATGGACCGGTAAGCTTCTTGGAGTGTGCTTATGTCGTGGCAGTACCAATTGACAAGTCATAGGTGACTCTTGAACTGCAGGCAGGGACGGATGCGAGCGGTGACTGTGGTAAAGCGGCTAGCTGAAGTATGTCACCGAAGCACCCCGGGCGAGGAGATTAAGCTGTTGGCGATTCATATCCCGAATACATGGTCATTGACAAAGCAAGTCTTGATCAGGGACAGGGAGCATGCGCCGTTCTAGGCAACACAGAAAATTGCTGCGCGTAGGTGGATAGAGTAGTGTTGTGCTTAAGGTCGCGATGTCACACTCGTGTCCCAGATAATAGTGGCGATATAGATACACACGAGACTGGGGGACCGCACTAGTATTCATTGAACATGGGAGGCAGGACAATAGCAAATTGTTCACAATATGGGCAATCGGCGCCGTTCGCCTGTCACCCCATAGGCATTGGCGCGTGGTTCTGTATCAGACCAAGACTCTACAATGCACACGGCTGCATACGAAGCACCTAGGTATATACGCACCGGTAACCACAGGCAGATGCGCGTAGCGGTTGCACATGCAATGTTTGCTGCCCACCAGATACCTACTATTTGCTGCCATTTGTAGGTACTCTGCCATATACATAGACATATACATATGTACAGCCCCCCTCCGGAAAAATAACGCCCAACGCCATGTCGGACCCCTTTTGGATTACCACTAGGTATTTATTTCACATTTTCGGAAACGGGCCATTTAAAATATTAAATTGGGTAATCGAGCAGAGTCTATAATGTCTTGAAAGCTCAATAATTGACTGCATCAATAACTTGTTTACCACCCGTTGAAATATATCAAGCTGAGGAAGGTTTGTGTTATTTATGCGGGGCCACCGTGCATACCTTCCATACAGAATACAAAATGTAAGTACATACGCATGGAAGCTAGAAACTTCCACCGAAGCAAAGTGGGAACTCCGCCAATCGGTGGCCTTGACTCAAGTCCATCACCTATGTCACCTCCACCATCACCACCATCTCACCTCGCACGACAACGCACAACAACACACCACAATACCCGAATACACGTTATTGAAACGGCCCTGCGGTTCCGTCGCTTGTTTATCATTCCGATTTGTGCGCACTTATCTTTCCCCGCTATTGCTGACTCTGACCAGAGCGGTCAACATCGGACTCACTGAGCAGAACACGTAAGTCACCGGTCAAATCGCTTGCTACCTACCTACCTACCTTGCACTTCTGGCTGTCTTGCCATAAAACAACTGTCATCGTTGAGGCATTGCATCACGCCAGTTTTTCGTGTTCTCGTATACATGCTCTCAACGCTGCGGCGCATCTGAGCTTGCACACGACTCTTTTCTATCTTCCCCTCGTACCTTGCAGTGGTCTTGGAGCCCGTCTTGTACTTTCGAGATTCTCACTAGCTGTGATTGTCGCATAAACCAGAACAACAATTCCGTTCAAGTGCAACTTTTCTGTACTCAATACGGTGCTAACTGACATATACTCCCTTGACCTTGCAGTCTATTTGTGCAACGCGTTCTGCGGCTTGTTCCCGGTCTTCCACCTGCCTCCTCTTCTACACAAAAGGTGAGAAGCGAGAAGGAATAAACCCACGAAGATTATTTCGTGGATATCGTTCGTCAAGGAATTCGACAAATCACTTGAGGCTGTCACTTATTCTCCAGCTGTCGTTTCTCTTCTCGGACTCGATTCACTCTCACTTACCTCGCAAGACATAAATTACCCACAGAATCTGTCACAATGGCGGTGGAATCCTCAGAGCGACCTCGCGTGTTCTTTGACATCTCGATTGGCGGCAAGGCTGCTGGCCGTATCACGATGGAGCTATACTCCGACGTGGTGCCTAAGACGGCTGAAAACTTCCGCTGTCTCTGCACCGGCGAGAAAGGAGAGGGAAAATCTGGCAAGCCTCTTCACTACAAGGGCTCTATATTTCACCGTGTCATCAAGCAGTTCATGATTCAGGGTGGTGATTTCACCGCTGGCGACGGTACAGGTGGGGAATCCATCTACGGCAACAAATTTGAAGATGAAGCCTTCACGTTGAAGCATGAGAAACCTTTTTTGTTGTCCATGGCCAACGCGGGACCTAGTACGTCTGCCAAACCTCCTTCCATCCTGCTGCCTTGTACCAATTGAAGATTTTACAATTACGCTGTCTCGCCACCAATGCCATTCACATGACGCTCTTGTACAACACTAACCCAACTCCAGACACCAATGGCTCCCAGTTTTTTATCACCACAGTTGCCACTCCCCATCTGGATGGCAAGCACGTCGTCTTTGGCGAAGTTCTCAATGGAAAGTCCCTAGTCCGTCATATTGAGAACCTCAAGACCGAAAACGGCGATAAACCCACCAAGAAAGCCGCTATTGTCGACTGTGGCCAGCTTGTGGGCGAGGAAGCTCTCCAAGCCGACGTCAAGGAGCCCGATGAGACGGGCGATTGTTATGAGGACTATCCTGAAGACGTTTCAGACAACCTGGACGCCCAGACTGTTCTCAAAATTGCCGCAGATTGCAAGAACTTTGGCAACAAGGCTTTCAAAGAGGGCCGCCTGAGCGTCGGTGTCGAAAAGTACGAAAAGGGCCTCCGATACCTCAACGAAGAACCCGATTTGGACAACGAGCCCCCTTCGACCAAGCAATCTCTCGATTCCCTGCGGTTTTCCCTCAACAACAACGCCGCTCTCTTGAGCATCAAGCTCGAGGCCTGGGACGAGGCCATCCGTCACACCACCTCTGCGCTGGCCGTTGCCGGCTCCTGCGACGGCGACAGAGCAAAGGCGCTCTACCGCAGAGGAGTGGCCCATTCCCGCACCAAAGATGAGGAGAGCGCCCTGGCGGACCTCGCGGCCGCGCACAAGCTTGCCCCCAATGACGGCCTCATCACGAGCACGCTCTCAACCGTCAAGGCCCAGGTGGCGGCCAGAGAGGCCAAAGAAAAGGCTGCGTTTAAAAAGTTCTTTTCTTGAGCGCGCTCGCAACTTCCCTTGCATTCGTACATGGGCTTTACGATACGAGATAGATGACTCATTGCGTATAGATAGAAAACTGGATAGGCGCGGGGATGTCGTGGGTGTAAAGCAAGATCAATCTGCAGTGAACGCCAATCCCCCAACCCGATAAACTCTGAGCAGAGTACCACAAATATAATAGAACCTCAAAACGAATGCATCATGGCTACGTCTTCAAATGTGACAATGTCATTCATCGAAACATCGAAACAGTTCCACTGCCCAGTGTTGGAGGGGCAATAAGAGACAGATTCGACATTGAGACCAAGGGCATGAAATACATAGCTACGTGGGCGTTGAAAATGGTGGCTGCCTACATACATGTATGCAAATAAGCGTCGTGGGACGCTGTCTTCGATCAAGGATCTGGGCACGGGGAACACGATGCAGTCACATGCGCATCTTCTGAATCTTCACCTCCGTCACAAAAGAGATGATGAGTATATCCTTTTTGCCAAGATCAACACAAAACCCAGCCCTCAACAATAGAAAAGGCGCTAGCCACCTACCTAGATCCAGATAATAAGTCCAAAAAAAAACCGCTTTCCCATGACCACTGGACAGACACCCAACTCAAAGAGTCTCAATCACAAGAATCCCCCCAGAAATCCTATGAAAAAGGGAAACCAAAAAGGCCAGCCAGCACGTCAAGAACAAAAAACACCAAAACCCATACACAATTCATCTATTTATGTCCCTTCGAGTCCGGGCTCTCCCCCCTTCCACCTCCTATCCTCATTATTCCATTCAAAATAGTCCTCCCCACCTTCCCATTCTTACTTTTCGTACCGCGTTCTATTCCACTGACCTGACGCAGCCCACTAGCCCTCCTATTATCGAGGCCATCTCTCCCGCGACGCGATTCCCTACTTCGCCGGAGTGCATAGCGCGCATCGCCGCCGTCGCTGCCAGAACTACCTGGCGGGCGAAAGTCGCCATCGGTAGCCACCACAGGGAAAGAATAGGGCACGCTGAGAGACTCAATGAGTGTGGCCTGCTCGAGAGAATCTGCTAATTGTTCTGCGATTCCAAACGAGGCAGCTTCGGCGGCTCGTCTGCGTTCCACGTGTGCCAGGCACGCATCAGCTCGTTTCTGTAGCCGGAGGCACAGTTCATTGAAGAGGAGTAATTCGCCATCTGCTTGGCTGGGCCGGACATCTTCGGAACCTACATCTACCCAGAGCCGGACGAGACTGGCAAGACTTCTAGCCTGGTCAATCAGGTACGGCAGACTTAGAGATCCCTCTCTGGCTGTTGGACCCAGACGGCCAAGCATAGTGATGGGCGTGCTGTAGGCGGCTGGGGCACTCTTCAAGCGCTCGCGTTCGGCAGGAATGCCACAAACCTGATCGATATAGTCTCGGAAGACGGGACGTTGCGTCGTGAGGAATCGATTCATCGGCTCCATCCATTCTTCGCGCTTGCCAAACGTGGACATGTTGGACATCTTCTGTAGAACCTTGGCAATTAAGGTTAGAGTGCGTTGCGCACGTGGCCGAGGATGATCGCGCAAGAGGCCAAAGAGTTTCGGTGACAGAATCGCGGGACAGATGAATCGGAGGAATAGAAAACCGGAAACGGCAGTGTATGCGACAGTGCGGAGAAAGTCGCCGTAGCGATCCTCGGCCACGGCTCGAATATATTTGAGAATGTGTCTTAGTTCGTCTGGTAGCAAACGCGCCGACTCGGCGATACAGAGCCATATCTCGCGGGTATAATGGGTCAAGCGATTCCATCGCTGGTCCAAGTCTGCGCTACCGGCGTGAGGAAGCCTGCTCGTGTCAACTTCGCAGTCCGGATTTACCTCGTTGATTTCAATAATCTTTTCCTGAAGCACCTCTTCCAAATATTCTACACCCAGACGACGCATGTGAAATTCCAGGGACTGGGTCAACAACGTATTGCCGCGAAAGAGAAGATTGGCTTCCCCAGCAAGGGACTTGCCCATGTCTCGCACGAGTAGCTCACGATCACTGGCTGACTCGATCGACTCGTCAGATTTGACACGTCTGCTGAAACGGAATTTCTTGATGGACGTTTGGCTGCCGATACCGTCGATTTCGTCTTCCACCAAGGCCATCAACCACTCACCGGCCTTACCAGACGCTTGAAAGATGTTGAGGAAGATCTCGGCAAGGCGACGTAGCTGACCAGGGAGCCAGGCTGAGATCATCGTGGTGAGGCCCGAGGGAAAGCGATGTAAGGTCTCGGATAGTGCGTCGTACTCCTTGGACAATAATGATATTTGTTCCGCGTGTGAAATCTTGATGAGCATAGATCCGATCGTCTGTTGTCTTTCATCCATAATCTGCAGCCAATCCTCGTGGTCTTTTCCCCGCTGAAGCTTATCCAACGCGATGTGAACCGTGCCGTACAAGTGCTCCCGTATTGCATCGAGACGCCCGCTGCCGTTAGATGCAGCAGCTGCTGACGCAACGTCCGAGTTGCCATCCGTTCGCTTCAACACGATGGACACTTCCTGCACTGTGTGCGGTAGATCAGTAAATTCGCAGTCTTCTCTCCAGTACGGGTTCTTTGTTGCGACCTTGGTCGCTGTCCTCGCTCGCACTTCTCCGTCGAGGATTACCTCGGCCACGTAGTTACCAACCAGAGGATCGTTCTGTTCGGCGCTGGTTCTAGAAGAGTGTGAATTTTTATCACATGATGATGACGACGTTGGTTGCCTGTACCCGTAGGGACGTGCCTGAACTTTTGCTTCCGTGACTCGCACACCCACCGTTTTCTCTATTCGAAACGTCTCCTCAGTTGCGTCTGTTCGAAGAAACGTTTCTTCGTCGTTGATCATGTCCTCCAATTCGGCCACCTCGTGGATGGAATCCCCATCGTTGAGAACAACCTTGTACAGCTCGGGTGTAGCAAACGCTCGCAGGAGAACAAACCAGACTTCAAACTGCACTCGATTGTCCAATGCAAGGTAGACAGGGCGGAATATTGAAAGCCGGGTGGCTGTGCTGGCGTATATGGGGAAGATGGCCAGACAGTAATCTTCATCTAACACGGTGTGGTCTAGCTGTTGAATGGCACAGCGCGATAACTGTGAGAGATGAATGACGCAGGGCGAGGCAACTTCATGTTCCGCTAGGAATTTCAATTCGCCATTGTCCTGCAGTATACTGGAAATATGCCTCCACGATGCGCCATGTGAGGATGCGTCTCGAGTGGACGACCGCTGAACGAGGTCATTGGCGGACGCGGTTGGTCCCTTGTCCCACAGCAAGACATTTCCGACCTTGATGATTGCTGCAGGTTTGGATCCGTGTCCGGACGTACGCCGCTTATTCATGGCTGGTCCGAGTGCACTGCTGCTGGCAAGACTACTGCTGCTCATGCTCCCTCTACCTCCGTTTTGAGCCCTGAAGGCTGTAGTGCTTGTCTGCTGCCAACACAACAAGGCTGCCAACCACAGGTTCAATTCCTCATGAGCGATCGATCGGATAATGAGCTCCTTTGTCGATCCGCTGGCTAGTACCTCAAGACACTCGCTCCCATCTTCGGCGTACTCGACAGGAAGAACGATGCAGCCACGCAGATCGTTTATGAGTGTAGTGTAAAATGGCCCTTCTAGGCCTGAGTTGAACATGAGGCACCCCTTTTCATCGTCGATGTAGGCAACACCGCTGTGCCAATACTTGGCGTCGGATTCTGGCAGATACTCAATGTCTCCTCGCATCCGGCCACCAAGCGTCTTCATCAACATGATCAATTTCGTGGGCTCAGGTGTATCTATAGGAACAGGAAAGCAATCGATGCAGGGATATGGTGCGGGCGCGGGAGAGGAGGGGCGAGACAGCTGCCGCTTCAAGAGACGTTTGCTCGCTTTCCGGTCCTTCTCCCTGGATTTCGAAGGTGTTGCCGATGGTGCAAATGGCTCTTGAAGTCGGCCATGCGCATCCATTGCATGCATTGGCGACCTTTGTCCATCGAGTAATGGTTGTGACGCAGAGGAGCTGATACTGCTAACTCTAGGTCTCTGATCAGTTACAGGAGGGGCACCACGATGTACTAGCATGATGGTATCCAGCGTTCTCGTTCGAGGTCGCACACCACTACCTGTACCAGGGCTCCTTTGCTGCTGTAATTGAGCGGCCGGCCGAGACAATGCTTGAGGCGAAAGAGGAGGTCCGGGCATTGTAGCTATCGTAGGCGTGGTTGCTGTGACAGGCGACGAGCAAGATGTATCGCCACTTGACTCTGCGGAGTCGTCGTTGAAGACTATACCCTGACGTCTAATTGTAGTAGTTTCTGCTATGCCAATGGAGGAGCCTTGCAGCTGTGGATCGCGGGACAAGGATGTAGGCTGCGCAGCCGGGGCATTTGTTGAAACCTGGACAGACACGGCATTGGCATCTAGCCTTGGCCCGTCCAGAACATGATTAGGCGAGACGGGACGCAAAAGACTGGCCGAATCGATGGGAATTGGTCTGAGTGCAGATCGTAGAGCGGATGCTGCAGCCACTGCTGAAGCGGAAGGAAGATGGCCAGAGGTGTCACGCAACGAGGTTTTCGGCGGGGAGGGAGGTGGGATGGTAGGATGTGAGGGGTTCTGCATTCGTTCCGTCGTCAGAGACTCTCGTTTTAATCTAGATTCATCGCCACCTCCAGAAAAGGTCGGTTTTCGTGGCTTCATGTCTGACAGCGGCACTGCTATGCCATTTCCTGCTTTGGTACACAAAGTTTAGAACAGCATCGAGAGCTTTATGCGCTCCAGGCCGAGTTTCCGCAGCTTTGCGTCTCACAAAAGCCCAGTCGGATTGGAAGGCCAGCACGTTTCCGTGCGCGTCGAATGGACAGTGTAGTGAAGAGTTCCGATAGAGACGTTATGCTTGCGATGAGGCAGCAACGTGGTGGCTGTAAATTTTGAGCCGAAGCAGCACCATCGGCAACAAGCTCGTAGCGTTGTGTGTATCAAGACGCTATTCTGTCGAGTGTAGGATCGGCAATTTAGACGATTGGGCTCGTGACATTCGGTATTATACGATCGACGGAGCTCGTCCTCGAAATATCGTTGTCAGAGTCGAAGAGTGATGGCGTGAGTGATGTAGCTGAAAGTCGTCGCGGAGTTATCTGAAGGCTGTATGAGGGGGGAAATCGAAAGACTCAAGTTCGAATCAATTAGACTGTCGAATTGTCTAAAAAGATGAACAGAAGAGGTTCCACGTGCTATATCGACAACTCGATTCGACTCGACTTGACAGGAAAAGGGATGTCTTGGTCAGGGAGACGAAGGGCGAGATTTCCAAAAATCGAGAGGACCAAGTTCTTTCGTCGATGAGGCCAGGCCTGGCAAAGACAGGTAGCTGGGCCTCCCGAGCGTCGCGAAAGAAGCTCTTGTTTCCCACGCCTGCAATTGGTATCGGCGAGTGAGGAAAGGCGAAGCTTGGCGTGCAAATGGTCCTGGCGATTGGGCTGGTTGTGTTAGCTGGCGGTTTTCGCGAGGGGCATGGCTGCGTATGGAACGATAGAGCCAAATTGCCGCTTGTCGCCAGCGCGGTCCGTATGACGTCTAGGGCGTTAAGCGAGTTGCGAAGAGATCTGGGATGGGATGCCGGTCACGGTGATGATGGTTGCAATGCGAGGCGGAGTGAGGGGCCACGGGAGGTCCATGTACGCACGGAGCAGAGCACTTGGGGACGAAGGTTGGTGGTGTAGCTTCCAGCCAGGCTCGCGAGTCACTAACTATAACGACCAGGGGGGGAAGCCGCTGCGACGCTGGACCGCGCTGGCAAGAGCTGGCGACAAGGGGACGCCGAACGGGTCCACGTTGCTCGCTGGCCTTGTTGCAGCGTGGTCCAAGTCCAGTGACAAGAGGGATGAAGACTCAAGAGGCGGGAAGCCGAGCACGCACCAGGCTGTTGTCCCAGCCTTCCTGGCCTCTGCATATGCAGATGCGCCGTGCAGATGCACCATGCAGATTCAATGCACCTTCAGCTCTGGAATGATGAATCCCGTCTGCGAATAAAACGTACATATGTACAGAGTACCTACTATCAGTCTGTCACTCATCTGTGATGGCTGATCTCCCTTCGCCAAAGTGGACCAAATACCTAGGTACATAGGTACCTCCTACATACATAAGGCGCCGCCTTCGTCTCTCGTCTGTACGCATCTGCCGTGCTCAAGTTCCACGCTTGTCCCCACAGCTTCTTTTCAGCTTCCGTACCTGCTGCAGCCTGCTGCCTGACAACCCGGGCCAGCCGACAGCGTCACGGAACTATAGAAACGAGGGTTTTGCACGGCCTGAACCGAAAACACTGCTTGAAAATGTTCGTCTTGTCCGTAAAACTACTTAACTAGGTACGGAGTAGGTACCTATGCAATTGTCTCGGCCCATCGTCGCCGTCATCTCAATGCCCCATGGCCCGATGCTGTTGTCATTTCCGTGTCATTCCCGTGCCTGAAACCGCTGTTGTAATTCCCGTGCGGTCCGCCCCGCACAAATAACACAAAACTTCTTCCACTTTTCGACGCGACACGTTAATGTACCTTCATTCACAAACCAACCCATCATCGGTGAGCAGTCATGGAGACGCCAGAACGCCCTTTAAAATCATTCAAAAAC
>SRPQ01000326.1:0-24532 GCA_018360075.1 Claviceps cyperi
CTTTGGTTCCGTATTCCATGTCATTGACATTTGTTATCATTTGACTTTTATACCGCGGTACCTGACGTTACCAACAGTACCTAACCCATGATCTTTCACCAATGGAAGGCGGGTGAGATTAGGAAAGCGACGCCTCGTCAAAGTCCCGCCTACCCACTTGGGGATTGCGGAGTTTCTGGGCTGCATCATGCAAGGGACTTGGCAGTGACAATCGATTCTGCTATGTATGTACCTACATAGACCTTTCCCCATGCGTACTTTTGGCTCTGATATCGCAATCTGCGTCAAGCCTCTCTGGCACGAGGAGGTCGTTGGCTGCGAATGACCTGACGGCATAATACTGCAGCTGCAGTGCAGCAGACGCAGAGTTGGTAAGATAGGCGGGTGGTTGAGCGAAAGTGACGCCGATATGTCAGATGCAGCGAGATCATTAGAACGTCACACTGGAGAATGATTTCAATTCTATTCTTCATCTTAGCCTTTGCAAACGCACACATTTCTCTACGCTGACGCGAGGCTGGGACAGACAATCACAAATGAAAGTGCCGGAATTGAATCACGTGTGGTCTTTGTGATCTTCGCTTTGCTCCGACTTTGTCAAGGAAGAATGTTGTCGGTGTGCTGTGAGCAAGCAAAAGATGTATTCAACTAATATATAGGCGTCAGTGCGCTAAGCATGCCACCACCATGAACATCGACTGTCGACATCGATCAAGAATGCTTTGCGCTGATGACAGAGCTTCGACTACGAGATTTGCGAGACATGACCAGAGGGAATCATGCCGTTGATCGGAGCTGAGACTTGGAGGTCAGGCTGCTCACGGAAATCGAAGTCAGAGAATCGATATCGTTCAGACGAGGCCATGAGTATGTAGCATCGCACATGCCCTGGCAACAGATGGAGATGCCATCGCGGCGCAAGCTGCTTCAGGAAATGAGACCACTGATGTTGAGATGAATTCGAGTTTTGATGCTCTCATCGAGGGAATAAGCAGTGACAAGTGTCACCGCGTAGCATGGGACGAGGCTCACATGATGATCACAATGGAACATGTCAGGTATCGCTAGCCGAAGGGACGAAAGCGATATGCAATGGGTGCGGCAGCGAGGCAGCGCGTGATGAAATCCCCTGACGGAAGAGCTAATGCTTGGATCAGGATCATCAGTATCGGGAGCACAGCCTCAGCACAGGTAGAAGGGCGGTCAGGATCCATCATCCGTGCCAGCGCCGCACGAAGAGCATTATGGTCTCTTGCCTCCACTCATACGATCGTCGTACTACGACGATCAGCAATTTTTATGATGCCGCGAATTCGGCCATATAAGACAAGTTCATTGTTCAAAGATCACACCAGAAAGAAGTTGCGCTTTACGTTGGACAAAAGCCATGCTTTTGTCTCGAGAGTCGACATTCCAAACGCAACACGTGTGTCTACGCGGGGCTCGAAATAGACACAACAATTAAAGGTAGCCAAAGGTCAGACAACCTGTCGTTACCTGTGGTATTTGTGATCTTCGCGCGTTTGCTCCTTCTTTCCTTGGCAGATATCAAGGCGCAAATCACTGTCTCTGTGCTGTGCTGGGTCAAGCAAATGAAGATTGTGACATATAGTCAGCTCCGTTCGACAACGTTCCATATGCTTCTTCAACCTCCTGCATCATCAATGTTGACGCGCGCCACTGCGCTAGGCTTACCACGCCACCATGGACGTCGACATTGATCAAGTAAGTCTTGCGCTGATTATAGAGCTTCAGCTACAAGATTTGCGACACATGACCGAGGGAAATCAAGACACGAACCAGAGCTCGGATTCGGAGGTGGCAGCTCTGCTCATGGAAACTGAACTTTCAGAACTGGCATCATATTACGCAGACAAGGCCGTGGTCGCAGATGGATATGCCAGCTCTTCAAGACACAGATTGACTGACAATGAAATGAGTTCGAGATTCGTCGCACTCAGCAAGGGAATTATAGAAATTTCTAGCGCTGCAGACACAAGCACCAGAGCCGGTCCGTCATCCGCCGGAGGATTCGGACGACTTCAGACGTTGTGCGGGTTGTGCATCAGATGTGCATTGTGTAGCATTGACCGAATGTTCCCTCTCTCATGACGACTGTCACGATTGTATGGCCAACCTGTTCAATGCGGCCGTTAGTGACGAGTTCCTGTTCCCTCCGCGCTGCTGCAAGATGGCTATCCCGATTGACCTCGTCCAGTCCTGCCTGTCCTCGGAGTTGCTGGCTGCCTTACGAGGCAAACAAACTGGAATACATGGCTCTCAATGGAGCGTACTGTCATGTGCCGACCTGCTCTACCCTTGTGCCTCTGGCATCCGTGCAAGACGATGTCGCAACCTGTATCAAGTGTCAGAAGAAGACATGCACCATCTGCAAGGGCGAATAACATCCCCTCGACTGTCCTGCCGATACGCTGACGACGCAGGTTCTGTAGATCGCAGCTGAGAATGGCTGGCAGAGATGCTATTCTTGCAGGAGGGTGATTACTATCACCGAGGGCTGCAATCATATCAGTAAGTCCAAAGTCCTGTAATGTACATTGCGTTCTTGAAAGCCTTCATTTAACCTTCTCCCACACTCTTCTTATTTGTTGTCTCCGAAGAGACGCATTTTCGTTTTCTCGATCCCCGAACCTCAACTCTGACAGCTGTTCGATAGTTTGCCGTTGTAGCGCTCAATTCTGCTACGTCTGCGGACTCAAGTGGAAGCAGTGCCACTTCGTAGCTTGGGATGAGGCTTGCATTATAACCACGGTGGAAGAATTCGAGTAACGCAAGGCAAATACCAAATGGACGAGGGACAAACTGCGAAGGACGCGGCACGGCAGCCAGTGATGCCCAGCTCGAAAGGACGAGACTATATTTGGATCAGTCAGTATCGGACGACGAAAGGACAAGCAGAAAGGCCTTCATAATCCGCAACAGCGCCGAGAGTATCAAGGTCTCATGCACTCCATGATACGATGAACAACTTTACTGGACGGACAGCTTGCAGGCTGTCACCAGCTGTGTAATGCGATTTTGCAGTGACTATTGATTCTGCTAGCCTGCGTTGCCCAATCTGCACCAAAATTAATGAAGTGTTTTTTTTATCCCGTGTCGAGTCTCCGACGCAGTAAGGCCGGTGGCTATAAAAGGAGTGCGCGTGTTACACGAAAGTTTGACGCCATGAGTCCATGACACAGCAGCACACCGCAGATAGGTAGGTATTGGCGTTGGAAGCTGATCATTGCTCAAAGTTCACATCGCAAAAGACTGCTGTTTTACGTCAGCAAACGCATCATTCGACGCGAGGCTCGTGATTCACAGCAAGTGAGAATGCCGAAAGTCAGCCAACCTGTGATGTTTGTGCGTTTGGTCCTGTGTTCCCAGACAGAATCCGGAAAGTACCATCGCGTGCTGTGGGCAAGCAAACGAAAGAACTGATATATAATGAATTTCGTCCAACGACGTTTCATGCAGTGTGCACTAAGCCCTCCATCCACAACCAATTGTTACGCATCGGTACACCTAAGGCTTGCCATGACCGCGATCATGGACCCTGAAGTCGATCCCGCAAGTCTTGCACTGATCATCGAAATCCAGCTGCAAGATTTGCGGTACATGACCAAGGGAAAACATATCATTGGCCATGGCCCCGACTCGGAGGTGGCAGCCCAGATCATGGAAGCTGAAATCAGAAGCTTGTCGTCATTCTACGCGGACAGATCCATGAGTCGCAGCATCGCACATGCCTTAGTAACAGACGCAGATGCTATCGCAGCGCACGTCTGTCAGGAGAAGCAGGCAGCCGACGACAGGGCATTTTCTTTGCGCGACAATCCCCAAGGAGCAAGACGGCAACCTACAGCCACCGCTTCGAGCAGTGGCTCACACAGCAAAGTCACCGAGGACAAAATCAGTCAGAAGCTTGCGGCCCTCAAAGTGGACGGACAGAAGGTTCCCAGTGCTGCAGAGCTCTCAACCACAACCGAAAGCCCGTCAGCATCAAAAGAGAAGAGTGCGCTTCGGAACTGTGTTGCTTGTACATCGGATGTAGCGTCGACCGACTCCATCCGATGTCCCTGCTCTCATGACTACTGTGGCGATTGTATAACATCGCTTTTCAGCGCGGCCATCAACGACGAGTCATTGTTCCCTCCCCGGTGCTGCAAGGAGCCCATTCTGCTGGACCTCAGCAAGCCCTTCCTCTCGGCAACGTTGCTGGGGGCCTACGAGGCGAAAAAACTCGAATACGGGACTCTCGACAAGACGTATTGTCATGTTCGGACCTGTTCTACCTTTATACCGCCGGCGTTTGTGAAAGACGACGTGGCGACTTGTATCAAGTGTCAGAGCAAGACATGCACCATGTGCAAGGGCGAGACACATACTGACGATTGCCCTGCCGATACATTGACGGCGGACTTTCTGCAGATTGCGACCGAGAATGGCTGGCAACGATGTTATTCTTGTAGGAGAATGGTCGATCTCAATACGGGATGCAACCACATAAGTAGGTTGAAAGCCCTGTCGTGATTTTCTGAACGTCTCCTTTATCCTCTCCTCCCAATCTCTTCTCTCCCGCCTCCCTAAAATCCGATCGTTCATCC
Organism: Claviceps cyperi; assembly: GCA_018360075.1. Classification (NCBI taxonomy): domain Eukaryota; kingdom Fungi; phylum Ascomycota; class Sordariomycetes; order Hypocreales; family Clavicipitaceae; genus Claviceps; species Claviceps cyperi. The sequence continues at coordinate 4,611 of SRPQ01000326.1, forward strand.
TCACTCCTTGTCTTTCTTCGAATGTCAGCACTGACGACAGCTTACTACTAGCTTGCCGCTGCAATGCCCAATTCTGCTACGTCTGCGGACTCAAGTGGAAGCAGTGTAGTTGCGCTCAATGGGACGAGGATCGCCTCGTAGCCCGGGTAGGCAACATCATGACACGCGAACGAGGTGGACGCAACGCAACGGACGCGGCGCGTGATGCCCTCGCCGCGAGAACGCGGCAAAACCTAATTGAGAACCATGAGTGTGCAGATCACAGATGGAGAAGCCGTGGCGGTTCGCACCAGTGCGAAGAGTGCTATGATGTCATGCCACAATTTATCTACGAATGTCGACTTTGTCGGATTATGGCCTGTAGACGGTGTCGGTTCAACCGTCTGTAGTGGCGGTCTGGGCCATGGAGCGATTCATGTTGATGTTGTGTGGCAGCAACTGGGTGTAGATACAGCAAGACATTGTCTTTGGTTTGCGAATTCCAAAAACCACATAACTATATGATATGCGTGATGTGGTCTCGAGGAAGATTGCAATACCTTCTAACCAGCAGTGCATGCTCTCCATGGAAGATGATGTATGTAAGATTTTGATATGTCGCGGCAATCGCACATATCGCGGCACCAGACGGAGATGCTACCGCGGCGCAAGTCAGGGGTTCAGAATGTAAAAAGACGTCCAGGATTCTAAGAGCCAGTCGGGCGACGTGATCTGGAGTGACAATCGATTGTGCTATAGCAAATGGCCTTTGTGCGTTTAGCCTGAAAAGCCGTGTGCGTCAACTGTGGCGTGTTTCCTCTTTCGTGACTCCGACATGACGACATTGCTGGCAATTGAGAGACTGCGTGTTCTGTTGAAATCATGGCATGGCAGCACATCCTGCGATTCAAAGTAGTCCGGGCTTCAGCGAAAGTAAAGCCGCTGCTATCATCGGATGGATCATGGGACATTAGAAACGCCACGCTGAGGGTTCGTGGGAGTGGAGAACGGCCCGCAACGGACTATTGTTAGAGCGGCTCCTGGGCGAATATGTACACAGTACCACACACTTCCCCTCTTCAGATGGAATGGAATGATGGACACATTGTAACATCACTGATTGGCAGTTGTGTGAAGAGTGCTTCAGTCATACTGCTTTACACGGGAGTCGAATGCTGGTCTTGTCGCGATCTCTGTAAACGCACTCACGTTCTGCGCTGCCGCAAGCTGGGACAAAGCCTAATAGCCAGCGACTAGCGAAAAGAATCGAGAGTGGACGGACGGCCTATGGGCTCTATTCTATAGTCCATCTTCGCTTCTGCTCCTCCTTTCCCAACGGCAGAACCCGAGATAGAGCCCTGTTGCTGTGCTGTGGGACTGATAGGGTCAGTCTCGCTCGCCTTCTCCGTCCATCATCCATCATCGAAACGCATCAATACACCAGAGGCTTGCCTCCGCCGCCCTGGACATGGACATGGACATGGACCAAGAAAGTCTTGCGCTGGCTATAGAGCTCCAGTTGCAAGATTTGCAACGCATGCGCAAGGGTAAACATGCCGTCGGCCAGAACTCGGACTCGGAGGTAGCTGCCCGATTTATGGAAGCCGAGTTCAGAAATCTGGCCTCATTTCACGCAGACAGAGTCCTGAGCCGCAGCATCACACAAGCCGTGGCAACGGATGGAGATGCCATCGTCGCGCACGCCCGCCAGGAGCAGCAAGCGGCCAACGACAGAGCATTAGCTTTGCGCGATAGCGAACAGACAGGGCCAAAACGCCGTCGCAGAGGAAGTCTTTCGAGAGGCGCCTCGCAAAGCAGATTCGCGGACAATGTGTTCCCCAGCGCTGCAGGTCCCTCAAGAGCGAGAGCCGGCCCGTCCTCAGCACCAAGAGCCAGGGTTGAGCTCCGAAACTGTGTGGCCTGTACATCCGACGTACCAGTGTTCGAAACAATTCGATGTCCCTGCTCTCATGACTACTGTCGCGACTGCATGACAGCGCTCTTCAACGCGGCCGTCAGCGACGAGTCCTTGTTTCCTCCGCGCTGCTGCAAGGAGCCCATCCCGATCGACCGCAGTCGAACCTTTCTCTCCGCGTCCTTGCTGGGGCTCTACGAGGCGAAGAAGCTGGAACACGAGACGCCTAACAAGACGTATTGCTATGTGCCAAACTGCTCTGCGTTTGTCCCGCCGGCGTTTGTGCGAGATGACGTGGCGACTTGTGTCCGGTGTCGAAGCAGGACGTGCACCATGTGCAAGGGTCAAATGCATACGCAACGCGATTGTCCTGCCGATACGGCGACGGCCGAGGTTCTGCAGATGGCGGACGTGAATGGCTGGCAGAGATGCTATTCCTGTAGAAGATTGGTTGATCTCAACACGGGCTGCAATCATATAAGTAGGTTCAAAGTCCCGCCGTGCCGCGTCTTTTCAAATGTCTCTTTCCTACCTTTACAATACATGGAGTCTCATAGACGCCTTTGTTGAAACCTCCATACTGATAACAGCCTTTAGCATGCCGGTGCGGCGCCCAATTCTGCTACGTATGCGGCGTCCAATGGAAGCAGTGCGGCTGCGCACAGTGGGACGAGAATCGCCTCGTAGCCCGGGTGGACGACATCATGGAACGCGAGCAAGAGAATCGAAACGCAAGAGGCGCAGAGCGTGATGCCCTCCTGGAAAGAACGCGGCAGAATCTCGTTCAGAACCATGAGTGTGCGAATCATAGGTGGAAGGGCCTTAAACAGGGGGGCCATTGCGAGCAATGTGATGACTACATGCCGCATTTTGTCTATGAATGCCGGAATTGCTTGACCATTGCTTGCAGACGGTGTCGGTATAACCGTCTGTAGTGGCGACCTGGGTCATGTAATCTATGCTGATGACGCGTCGCAGCACCGTCTGGGTATAAATGCAGCGAGACATGATCCATGTTGAGGATTTTGTTTTGGAAAAGTACGCATTTTGGACACACGTGTATCTAGGGCCATTGGCAAGTCATGCATGGCATGATTCTGTTCAAAGGATCAGTTGACTATCAATTTAGTTCTAATTATGTACGCTATAACTTATACACGATCTATGTTACGTACTATCGCCACCTTTCACCGCTATCTCCAATGACCCTCCCCCCCCAAATGCCTCTCCATCCACCTCTTATACAGCTCCTCTGATTCACACGGCTTCTTGAGCAACAAGAACTGATTCATCACCATATGGACATGCACCTCCCCCGGTACCGCGACAGCAACTGTACTCGCATGGCACTCTCCCAGCACGCCCGCCAGCCGAGCTCCATCATCCCGCAGCAGCTCTTCCTCCCCATACAAAAGCAAGATATCCTCAATCGGCAGCTCCGTCCACCACTCCCGCGGCGCCGTCAGCGGATCATTCCACGGGTCTGGGGGCGCGCCGCCCAGAAACCCGTCCGCCCAGCGTGCAAGAGATTCCTTGTCTAGCACATCCTCGGCATCGGTGTCGCGCATAGCCTGCACGGGGGTGTGGAGGCTCAGCCACGGCGAGAGGAGGACCGCGCCGGCGAAGCGGCCCCGGAAGGAGATGGACTTCACAAGAGGGTTCGGGTGATGAAGGTGTAGGATCAGGCTGAGGAGAAGATGGGCGCCTGCGGAGTCACCGAGTAGGATGATCTGCGAGGGAGCAATATTTTGCGTGTAGAAGAGGTGGTGGATTAGCGAGCTGGCTTGTTGGAGTTGGACGGGATATTGGTTTGTGTGTCCGGATACAAGGCCTATGGTGGTTGCAGATTAGTAGCCATGATGGTTTGCTTCTTTGCGTTACCTTTAGGAAGAGAGGCGCAGAACTGTGCAATGAGGGAAGAAATCAAGAACAAAAGACCCGCGAAGAGAGCCCCTGCTAAAAGCAACGCATCGCAACAGGGGGGCAAAGAAACCACATAGAAAAACGGCTCCGGCGCGAAAGCAATCGTGAGAGAGAACATACCATATTGCAACATATGCACCACCACGTTCCCTCTCGGCCGATCCGCAAACACAATCGCAAGCTCAAGGTGCCTCCCCAGCGCCGGCGCCATGTATCCCCCCCCGTGGAACAAGACGATATGCCTCACCGCCGGATCACTCGTCAAGAGACCCGTTGCATCCCCCCCAAGCTGATGCACAATCCCCCCATAATCCAACTGTGTCACCCGATGCACAAGGCCATGTTTGCGCGCAAACCGCCCACATGTCTTCCCCGTCGAGGGCAGCAGGTTCTGAATCTGTACGGGCGTCAAGCAGCCCTGGTACAGGCGCATGCCATGGTAGGCGACGAACTCATGGAAGGAGAGACCTTTGGCGCGTCGGAGTGAATGAGGACGGATATCCCGCACGGCTTTGTAGAGGAGGTGGAATGCTGTTTTGAGGGGCCAGCAAACTTGAGATTAACGGAGGCGATGCGGATGCGGATGCGGAGAGGAGGAGGAGAGCTCACTGATGCAGGTGGCGCGCGAGAGGGTGAACAGCCAGCCGGAAAGGGTGAGATTCTCGGCTCGCTCACGATGAGACTGGGGTATTTGGGGTGTTTGACGGGATCGGTGAGTTGGACTGGGAGTGCGCATTGCGAGTGACACGCTCGAGCCGAGGGACGGCGTGGCGGGACGAGATATCTACAGCAGGGAGCTCGCGGATTTGGATGACGGCGAGTGTCACGTGTGTATGTACGGAGTCATTACATGGACAATTCGGCGCCCGTCGCACCGCCAGAAAAAATAAAGGGGAAGACGGAAGAGCGGAGAACGGAGGCCAGATCCTCTCGGGAGCTGTACCACGCAACAAAGAGACGGTACGTGACGTAGACCAAAAAGACGACAGTCCTCACAGGACAAAAGCAAGAGTCGAGGAGGAGGGGTTGGTCAAGCTGGAGGATCCGTTGCCCGTGTCACGTGACCATCCTAGCTGTCATGACTCATGTTGCCAAGGTCCAAAAGTGAAGCTATCGCGGGCCTCTGATTGTAAGATGACATGCCAGAAAAGCTACTCGTGGGTGAAGCCTTTTGAAAAGGACACCCACTATATCGAGTGGGTGTGCACGTCCCGAGTACAGGCCCCCAAATCGAAAACGGAAAGATATGGTGCATCCGGTCATGTTGCAGTGTTGCTTATCTTTCCATATTGAAAATGAAGGCTTCTGGCGTCATGGACTCGAGCTGAATACACGCCCGTCCCGCCTATCTCCATTTTCGTGCGGCCTTGATTCTGTGTCGAACTGGTCTTTGTACTTGATCAATTCACCTTAATTCTTATCGCTTGGTCTTCATCTCTAGCGACATGATGCGTGGGTGCAATTTGTGCATGCCTTCTATGAGTCTATATCTTACATTAAGACCCTTGTCTTTGAACAAGCACATCAAGTCAACAAAACAGCAAAGCATTGCGCTCGCTTGCTATACATCGGGGCTCCAAAACGGAGAAGTGAGAAGACAGACACAAGAAAGTATGAACTCCTGACCAAATGATAAAAGAGATTTTATACGAAAAAGAAAGTCCAAATGAAAATAATAAGGCGCAAAGAAAAATGCAGCAAGTGCAGACTAGAAACTCTCCAGAGTAGGATCGTCGGCCAAGTGCTTTTTGATCAGCCTCATCGCCGGCACAGACGCAGCGAACTGCACCCAGTAGCCCTCCTCCGTCTTGGACAGAATCAACGATGAGACTAGAAACGCACGTTAGTCCAACACATCAAATGGAGGTTTTGTTCAGACCAGGAATAGTCGTCCAGCCCATTGGTAAATACTCACGACGTAACGGCGACGAGCGTTCTCCGCTCTGTCCCAAAACCAACAACTTGGGCCTCTCACCGGCCCCCTTGCCCTCTCCCTTGACAATGGGCCTAAAGTCGACGTCGTTCCACGCCGCGCACCAGTTTGATACATGATACGACCGGTCGAACGGCTCACAGACGTGGCTGCCCTGGCGTATACGCACCATCTCTCGCGCCACCGCCATACCGATTTCAATGTCTCGTGGATCGCGACTCTTCTCGATGGCCTTGCGATTCGCGTACGCGATGTCGCGGGCGGGTGTTGTGGGATCGATGCGGAATCGGGCGGTCGAGGTATGTAGGCAGTTATGAATGAAGCCGGCGCTCCGTTCTGAGCTCAATTCGGGGACGAGACCGCGGACTATTGAGCATGAAACAGTAAGACACAATGACTAGCGTGGCTGTCTCTCATAATGGGGGTTGAGGACCGCAACATACGATTCAAAGTCTGTGAGAGGCACAGCGTCCGAGGAGTCTTCTTGGACATGCGGGATAGCTAGCAACAGTGTCAAAACTCCCAGGCTTCTTCGCGCATCTCGTCTTACTAAGTGACAAACCTTGGTGATAAGAGCCGTAACGACATCTGAGTCGCTGATTCTCGTGTAATCGCTATGTATCTCCGCCAGAGCCTTGGAATACTTGTCCCGCAGCGCTTGAATCATCTGCATCGGCAGAAACAACAAGTGATGCTCCTCTCTATGCAGTATTATGTCCGGAATCAGAGGGAGCAGTATCAGCGGGTATTCCCCCGTCCGGAGAATCCGTTGGTATCCCGTGCGACAGACTTCACTCCTCGGGTAGTCTTTGTACGCCTTGTCCCGGCCAGGCAGCATATCGCCCTCGTAGCCCACAAACGGAGGCGGATCTATGCCTTGCACGATCCCCATGCACGCCTTGATGATGTTGGCCATGCCCATCTGATCCACGACAGAATGAGGAATACTCGTCGCAATCACCGTGGCGTCCGGGAAGAGAGATACGTGTACATAGAGCAACGGCGCGTCGGGCGGGTCATCTCGCCGGTGATACGGCCAACTCGAGGGCCGGAAATGCGCATCAAGTGTCTCGAGAGGTGGTAGAAACTGAGGGCCTTGATCCAGCGGCGGGGAGCGTAAAGCAGGCGCGATCTTGTCAATGGAATGGGGATATTCCTGCGTAGACCAGTTGAACAGCACGTAGTCTTGATCAAAGGTCTTGGGGATGTGATACTCGAGGAGTTTATCCTTACGCCGCATGACCAACCGGCCACCCAATTTGCGCCAATGCTTTCGAATTAGTTGATCCAACGCCGTCTGCAGCGCTTCCTCATCCAGACATTCCTCCACGATGAAGAAGGTTCGTGTGCGGATATTGTCCACGGGAATGACCTGGTCGGCCGCAGCACATTGAATCACCTCCATTGAGTTTTGCGTCTCGGTCTGCGTTTCTGCGTCGGGTTTGGGGGCCGTCTGTCGATTCTCCGCACGCGGATGTTCTGTCTCCTTTGTTCGTGGAGTCTTGTTGGCTATGCGAGCTCTTTTGGCCCCCTGGACTGGAACGAAAACCGAAGCCAAGGCTCAAAACCGAAACCCAAAATCTCTAAGAGACAAAGAAAAAATACGTCATGAAATTCTTCCCTTTCTTCCCTTATCCCGATTCCCGCGACGAACTCATATGTCAGGAAGCTGGCCTTTCCGCCGCCACACCGTCGCACCAATTCGCGACCGGATACTTACTAGACCGAAGGGCCATGGCCCGGCACACCCGAGCTAACTTTCCAAAAGGGGGCATGAATCATGACACATCATCAAATTGCCCGGAGAACCCGTTGATTGGGCAGTTGCGTGCGTGGGTAATTCACATGGCATGAGCACGGATGTTGGATGCTCATTCTTATAATTACCGAAACGAGGGACGCTCCAAAGGGAAAGATGGAGATGCATGTGCTCGGCTTGACAGGAAGCTGCTGGCCGGATCAGGTGTGTTACAAGCGATGCCCACTCTGCGATACGTTCGTTGTGGTTTCATAGGGCATGATCTGGTGTCATCATCTGGAATAAGAAGGCGCACAAAGTCAACTCCATATTTTCGGTCGACTGATATCGCGTGCCTTCCTGCCTCCTGAGTCTGAGACACTGACAATGCCTCGGAATGCGGAATGAAGGAATTCCCCGCGGTGGCGCTGTACAGAGTGCTCCCGGGCAGTCGTCACATATGTACGGAGTGTGGAGGTATGTTTTACATGGGAGAAGAAAATGGGGAAATATCTCCATTTTTTCATCGGAAGGTAAGAGAGCCGAGCGCATGACCTTAATGCTGTATGGCGTACAATGTACCACATGCATGGCGGGAACGTTGTCGTGTGAGTGTTGCGCCACTTTGTTTTTCTGGACGATGATTTGCCAATGGCAAAATGTAGTACTACATCAATTAGTGCACAGCATATATCTGAATTCTTCGGCACCAGGACAATTTGCCCAAAAAGTACATGGAGGAACGGGGAATTGAACCCCGGACCTTCCGCAAGCAAATGTAATAGTGCAAAGCGGACGCGATAACCCCTACACTATTCCCCCAATCTTGTAAACCCCCCTGCTATACACAACTATCAAGCACTTTGACAACCTGGACATCTGAACTTGACGCATTCGTTCGTCAGCATCGCATCGATGATCGATCCTTTTCCATTTGTTTGTTGGTTTTTCTTCTTCCTCACTATGTACATGTGTGGCTTGTATGGGATCATGATACTCTGTACATGCATCCTTGCTTGGAGTTTCATAGGTAGCACCGGAAGGGGCTTCCCTCTGGACTCATAAGCACTTCCTGATATGATGGAGTTGATCGGCATTCCTTTGCATTCTATCCTCAGGGCTCATATGATGTACCTATGTACGCACCGCTCCTACTGTCAGCGATTCATTGTGCAATCTATGGACAAAAATCGCGTTCAGGGTTCGCGTTGAAAGGCCCGGGAAGATCGGGATCGGGAACGGGCGCGGGTAATTATATCATGTAAGTACCTAAGCGTATGTGAACTGCGGAGATCCTCGACTTCCATTTGTTCGTCTTGCCAACTACATACTATTCACGATGCCGCCCGAAGCTTCACTCTTTTGGCAAGGTAGTATAAGTTAAACCAACAAGAAAGAACCGCGCGTGCTGTTCCAAGGTACCAAAACTCTCAATCGATCCTCCTCGCAAAACATCCCAGCGAAACGTCCAAGACCCAATCGTGTTCATATGCTCCCGCCCCCGCCTGCCATCTTGAAGAGTTGAGCTTCGTTCGTCTAGCTTGCGATTTAGTTGAATGACTGCTGCTGATCCACTCATACGATGATACCTTGAAACACCGAAGACGATATTTCCGGTTTTGTCCTAACGACAAATCTGTGAGCTGCTACAGTACAATCCGGCGCAGCACGGCACACCATTGTTGCAGAAGGTTCCTGATCCGTTGCAGCCGCGACAAGTCTGCGAGTTACTGCAGTACAGTCCGGCGCAGCACGGCACACCATTGTTGCAGAAGGTTCCTGATCCGTTGCAGCCGCGACAAATCTGTGAGTTGCTGCAGTACAGTCCGCCGCAGCAAGGGACACCGTTGTTGCAGAAGGTTCCTGATCCGTTGCACCGTTTCTCTAGGTCGGCCACTGGGGAAATGTTCTCGATCGGGTTTGCAAGCCCGGAAACAACCATGAAGGCGGCGAATATGAGTTGATCCAGCATCTTGAATAGCTTGTCTCTAGAGCAGACTGATTCTGTAAGAGAAGGCCGTCTGAAGTGAAAGTCTAAAGAGCGAAAGATGGACTTGGAGTTGATGACTTTCAATTTTGTTACGTTTTGCAAAGACAAGATAGTTTTGTCTGTCGCCGAAATCAGACAGACGGACATTTCATAAGTTTCTTGTCTTAGGTGTACAAGCTACACAAGGATTTTGATGGCTGTTCTAGACTCATGCAATGTTGCGCCGAGTCTGTGGGGCGCCGGATTGAGATGACCCGAGGCGACCTGATCCAATTTCAGCTCTCAATGTTGTGTTACACAGCAACAGTACACTAGTTATCCTACGGTGATATTTACGTTCTCATATTCGCTTTCTCAGGCGCGCCCGGAACGGGGGGACACACCAATTATCAATATGCGCGATGCGGGAAATGCCCATTGCCGACTTGGATCTGGTTTGTCGTGTCTGCTTTTCAGCGAGAAGCCGACGTATATTGAAACTTACTCGGCTGAAAGACATAAGAGGCGGCTTGTCGTACAGCCAACTAGTCCTCGATTTTGCAGCAAGTCTTACATACGCACTCTGCGATTTATCTGCGATTTATCTGCGAAATGTTTGCCCCTCTTCCAAACCGGTTGCTTCAATTATCCGCGCAAAAAGTTCAATGGGCCATCAAAAAGAATCGGCTCGTTCCATTCGTCCGTCCTGCAGTTAAGTTGAATTACTGCTTGCTAGTCCACCGACACAAAGATGTCGCCTATTCCATCCATGATCCAACTCCCACCGAAATACCATGTATTTCTGGCTCTACCCTATCGACGACATATCTGCGAGGGGCCGCAGTCGAGTCCGGCGCAGCAAGGGACACCGTTGCTGCAAAAAGCACCTGCGCCATTGCAGGCACGGCAAATCTGCGAGGCACTGCAGAACAGTCCGGCGCAGCAAGGGACACCGTTGCTGCAAAAGCTTCCTGAACCGTTGCATCCGCGGCAAATTTGTGAGCTGCTGCAATATAGTCCGGCACAGCAAGACACCCTGTTGCAGAAGTTGCCGGAGCCGGTGCACCGTTTCTCTAGGTCGGCCACTGGGGAAATGTTCTCGATCGGGTTTGCAAGCCCGGAAACAACCATGAAGGCGGCGAATATGAGTTTATTCATCATCTTGAAATTCGAATAGGCTTTGTTGAGGGCGGACTGAAGTGCTGATACCGAGAGGAAATTGGTCTACTGAAAAGAAGCGGTTCGCGATGTATATGGCCTCGGGGTTGATGTCTTTCGCATTTGTTTCTTACAGACAAGATAATTTTGTCTCTGCGTATACCAGACGGATGGACCCTTTATAATCTTCATGGTCAGAGTATTCTCACATCGTCATACGCGGAATGTCGGTTTGTGTGCCTTACACACACCACCAACCGCGAGCAGCTTCACGATACACAAGAATGTCGATGGCCGTTCTAGACTCATGCATGTCAGCAGAAGACTGCGATTCGCCTCGCTGCATCAATGCTGCGCCGAGTCTGAGGGGGGGTGATGGATGGATGGTGCAGTCTTCAAGATTGAGTCTTGAGTTGACCCGAGGCGACCTGATCCAATCTCAGCTCCCAATTCTGTGCGGTGCACCATCCTACCAGGACCTACGATGATGATTACGGTTTTAAGTTCACTTTCTCAGGAGCGCCCGGATCGGAGAGCCGCTGCGAGCGCCGGACATCTACACACGTACCACCATGTGAAATGCGGAGAATGCCGACTTGTATCTGCTTTGTCGTGCCTACTGTCCAAGTAGAACCCGATGGATCAAGTCTTTGCTCGAATAAAGACATAAAGGTGGCTTCTCGTACGCTAGATCTGTACCCTGCGATCGTTTTGCGTCATGTTGGCCCATCTTCCAAAGTTCCAAGCCCGTTCGGCCGTTGAACCAATTATTCGCGCAAAAAGTTCATCAAGCCTTCAATGAATCGATTCATTCTATTCGTCCAGCTTGCGATTATGTTCAAGTGTTGCTACTGCAAACAAATTCTCTCGCTGTTACAGTACAGTCCTTCGCAGCACCGGACGCCGTCGTTGCAGAAGGATCCGGAGTTGTTGCACCGTTTGCCCAATGTGGCAGGGAATTTATTCTCTGTTGGTTATGCGAGACCGGAAATGACCAAAAAAGGCAACGTATATGAGTTTGCTCATCATCTCGAATAGGTTAGGTGTCTTTTGTCTGGGCACATCGAAGTGCTGAAATTGTGGAACAAAAGCTTGAGTGGATGAAGGATTTGATGTCTGTCGATATTACCCTCTGCACAAAATCCTTTCGGTCGTAGACACCAAATGGACGAATCATATACATGAAACGTCGGGGCCAACAGTCGGATTGGGCTTGAGCTGTGTCTTTACACGCCACCAGCCACACAGGCTTCACGATGCACGAGACCTTTCTGACATGTAAGTCAGCAAGCAGTAGGACACGATTGGCTTAGTGCATCAGTTTTGCGCTGACATGACCCGAGGCGCCCTAATTCAGGAGCTGCGTGAAAAGAGTCGCTATCATTGCTAATTGGTAGTATGTGACATGTCAACGACTCAATATGTGGCAATATGTGGTATGTGCGTTCAAATACACACAAATGCCTTCCATACTCAGCCGAGGCCAGTAATACCGATCACCGCTTCGCACTGACGATGCCCAAACATGCCGCAAATTTGCTTGGCTTGCGTTGCAGTGATGCAGTCAGCCTCTGGAGACGACATTCGGCATTTGTGTATCGCTGTGCAGAGTTTCGCTTGGAGAAAGAGATGATCAACGAAAATGATCCTGCAACCCAAGGAAGGTCACAGGTAGGATGGTTCAGCGGCATAAGCACCAAAATAGTGGCGACAGCCGGGAATATGTGTAGGACAAAGTCAAACGATTCCGCAACAGCTGGCTGCTCGACCGCGAGTCGCGACTGTCGCAGGGTATAAAGGGGTAAACAAAGCACATCAGAGTGGCCAGACGGCTGCGCCTATTCTTTTGTGCGATAGCGACGCTGTTGGAATTTGGCGCCATCTATGCGGCTTAGGTCTCGTATACATGTTCGTGTAACTTACCCCTTTGCATATATGGCGTGTTTGAGGCAGAGCCGATTGGACCGCGTCTCCGTCTCAATCAGGCCTGGTACCGGGTCCGCACTTCATGAGGAACTAATGCTGTGTGATATGGTGCGTTGAGTGATTCATTCATGCCATGTACAAATCGATGATGCTCGTGAAAAGAACCTCCATGGAAAAGTACAGACATGTGTGTGTTGCGGCGCATATAGCAATCATTTATAGCCTACAATTTTCGCCACATGGCCGGTACAGAATACCACACGGATGACCGATCGTGCTTTTTTCAACTCTGATGTCAACAGCGGGCCGAGCCGCGTTGTCGCCGATGGAAGTGGCAAAGAGGGAAGGAATGTGAAGTGCAAAAAGCAAAGAAAGGAGGCAAGAGGAAAAGTAAAAGGGGGAAAAGTAAAAGAGAACAAGGGGGAAAGAAGATAATGGAAGGAAAAACGGAATTGGAAGAAAAAAGAAGACTGAAAACAAGGAGGCGAAAAAAAAAAGCAGTAAAGAAACAAGCAGCAAAACGTTCAAACTTACAACGGGCAAAATATGACATCATCATTTGGCAATACCTGCGCGTCGTTCGATATCTCCTCACATGATTACATCTCATGTCTTCCCTCTTATACTCCGTATATTCGTAGTAGTCCTGTGTCGCGAAATGCGCCGGCGGCGGAATACCGAGGGTCAACAACGTGAATGATGAGAAAGCAGCATGGTTTCCCGCCAGTCAGACGTATGCGAATCGATAGCGCGCAAAGTCGACATGGACGCTCTCCGTGGAGAAGTTTCGGACATCATCGGCCATGACTTTTGAAAACAAAAGCACAGTAAAACACTAGAGCTGCATTAAAGCTGCCATCTAGCGGAGATGTTGCGTTTCAATCATCACGCACTTTTCTGACGAATGCCTCCCATATCTCTCTGCAGCTCCAATTCGCCCCTCGAAGCCCCACACAAATCCTCTTCGGCTCGGAGCGATATTCCCGCAAGCAAATCCCCGAAGCATTTGTCAGCAACCAGGGTTGACTCAATTAGGAAGCACCGACTGGTCGTCAAAGGACAAAGAGGGAAGGTACTCCGCGCGTCGAGAGCAGCACGTACCAACACGGATCGGATCTGTACTGCCCAACGCACGACACAACATGAATTCCGTGGCAGTCCTCATCGGACGTCAGGAGAAAGAGCCAAGAAGGCCAAAAGGTGGTGACTGGATTCAGTGAAGATCTATTCTAAGAGCTAGAAAACGAGAAGTATATAACACAAGGATCGGGTAAACTCCTTGGGTAAAGGAAGCCGAGGAAATTGGATGAGCGCTCAAATACAAAAACATGCGAGATTGCATGGCGCTATGTATCACAAGACATCCTTCCCCTCTATTTTTCGTCCGTGCGCTAGCAACTGTTAGTACGTCGCCTCAACAATCCTTAACAATTGACAGAAAAATCCGGTTCATCCAGTTCGACACTTCACGCCATCGCCACGTTGTCGGTTCACCGGCTGGCAACGATGGCGACGCCAGCGACACCTATGCGCACCCGGGACTCGATGGCGCATCTCAACATACCCGCGATGTCGAGCCCATGTCCCCCACCAACTTTCAGCACACCAAGCGACAGAGGGCCGTAAATATGGCCCCAAAACGTCTGGATCTCACCGGGAAGGGTGCTGGAACCGACACCACGGCTCAAGCTTTCTTGGGCAAGCATCTGGACGACCTGGACCGTGATTACATGGTTCGGCGTCTTGTCATTTCGAAGCTGGCTAACACGCTGGATGAATTCGTCTCCGGTTTTCGCGGAGACGACCAGCGGGACCACAGAATGGCCGCACGAAATCTGGTGGCGATGGTGCTAGAGCACCTCGACGCCAACGTCTTCTCGGATACCAACAATGTCCTTATCAGGCATACAACAAATAAAGCCCCGAAGATCACGGTGGCCTCGAACGAAATCCCCCCATCTCGTCCAAAGGGGAATGTAACCTGGGCGGCTGTCCTGGCGAACGGCACGGATGCCTCCCGCTTCAAAAAGTCTGCCACGCCAGCCCCTAAGGAGGACATGCGGGTCTTGGTCACGTTGGCTGAAGGCGCAGACAAGATCGAGCCTTATCAGCTAAGATCTAAACTGGTCACCATGTTGGATGGCTCTTCGACAGATATTCAGCATGTCCGCCATACGATGGCGGGCTACGCTATCTATCCGGCAAGCAAGTTGGTCCGAGACCGCTTGTTGGCCGACGACATGAAGAAGGAGGTTGCTCGCGTATGCGAAACGCAGGCTGTTCGCCTTCCCGAAAAAATGGCACACGTACGCCGTGGGAAACATCCCGTACACCGTCAAGCTTGGTCCCACGGAGTTCAAGAATGCCAGTGAGCTCATCGAGGAGAAGGTCCTCGCCCAGACGGGCCAGAGACCGGCCTGCTGCAGGCCCTCGAGACAAGGCCCAGATCCCGAGACTGGCACCGGAACATGGCTGGTGTCGCTTCTGGCACCGGCCTCCCACACATTCACACTATTTGACTGCAGTTTTCCGGCTAGCCTGATCACAAAGAATCGTCCGCCCACGATTCACTCCTCCGGCTGCCAAGGTAATTGCCATCCGGGTTTCTGCTCCAAGCTTCCCAGATGCGGTCACTGCGGCGATTTACTGAAAGAACATCCATCAGGCTCTTGTACGAAGCCAGCAAGGTGCCCGGACTGTTACGGTCCGCACGAAGCTGGGCATGCTGACTGCGGCGCGGCGCCCAAGCGAGTGAACGGGGCGATCGTGCGCCCCACGAAGCGAAAGCTTCAGAAGGTTCGCCGTTGGGGCCTGAGACTATATCGGCAAGCAACCATGGACGTCACCCCCACGGCGTCTCAGTCATCGGAGAGCACGGAGCCCGCACCCGTGCAGACCAAGAAGAGAGTACACGAGACATCTGCCCGCACACTCGTGCTCTCTTCGGTAGACGGCAGAACATTGGAAATTGAGATGAGGGTCGGTAGGGATATCCGATTCCTCACATCCAGCATCACCATCCTCCTCCAGAGCCTGGTTGACCGGCTGGATCGACTTGAGCAGACGGGAGGCCGCACTCGGAGCCTAGATCGTGAGATCACGCCCGCCGAGAGTGTTGCTGGCGGCAAGGCATTCAGACCAACCGGTTACGCTGCACTACCGGAGTTTAGTCCGTACGGAGACGATCACAATTCAAAGAAACCCGATATGACAACCGCGCGAGGCAGTCACAATACAAGCCCTGCGTGTTCACTGGCGATCGTGACTCCTTCGACAGATGGGTCATCCAAATCGCGGACAAGTGTCGATGTGACGACGAGACGTTCAAGGTTGAACGAGACCGCATCGTCATGATTGTCAGTTATCTGGATGAGAGGCCGGCCAAGCTGGTCAACTCGCGTTACATCTCTGCTGAGAACCTGTTCCGTTCAGCTGGCGAGTTGATAGCCACGCTCACTGGCGTTTATCAAGACGACAACCAGGCTTCCCGCGCCCGCAGGGAGCTGGAAGGACTCATGTACGACCCAAGGCAGGGGGAAGACATAAAGCAGTTCATCGGCCGCGTCAATGGTCTGGCCGACCAAGCAAAGATCGTGCAAACGGAGCGAAAGTCGACCCTGAACGATAGAGTGCCTGCCTACATGGGCCCGGGTCTCTTGACTCAGTCAAAGGACCCAAACGTTACATACGAGGCATTTTGCCGGTACGTCGCCGACGCCGCGTATACCCAAGAACGGGCCCACAGGCAGAGATCCGAGAGGAAGGCGAAGGCCGCTCTCCGAGACGACCGTCCGGCCCGCCGCAAATCTCACGGCCGCCAACCGACAGTCAAGAAGGAAGCTCGCGTCGAAGAGACGTACCGGTCCGGTCACCGGGAACCTGATCGGGCTAGGTCTGATACAAAGAGAGACACGCACTTGCTTTTCGTGCAAGAAGGACGGCCACATCACACGTGAATGTCCTGACCGCCGCGATATTGCCCGCATGTGTAAAGAGTTGGATGACGCGGAAGGGCAAGCCCGCAACGACCAGTAAGTACTGATTCCAGCTCCGATTCCAGTTCCGACTCGGTCTCAGACTCGGAGAAAGAATAGGACCACCGGAAGTCTCCACGACGGTCCATGTTCCACAGATAGCAACGGTTAGCAAGTTGATAAAATTCAAATCGTTCGTTCGCGACGTTAAGTTGCAGTGCGACGGGCTTTTTCGACCCGCTCGTGCTCTCTGTGACACCGGAGCTGATGTCTCCCTCTCTATGACTCCCGCAACGGCTGCGAAACTTGAATCCGCCGGTATCCCAACCCGCAAGCCTCTCCCCCACCCGATCATCCTGGGCGCCTTTGACGGCAAAGAGGCTGACCGCGCCACGCACTACATCCGCGTCACCCTGGTCCTGGACGGCCGGGCGATCCCGAATCAGAAATTTCTGATAATTCAGTCTAAAGACGAGGTGATTGTTGGGCAAGAGTGGTTTGCGAACCGCTGCGTTGGCCTTTTTCCTGCGACCCAAACTCTCGTCTGGCCAGAAGACCTCCTGCCATTCGCCAAGTACTCGCCGTCGATATATGTTCCTGCCAACAGACCGCCGATTGACTGGAAGGCTCAAGCCGATATGGTTGCACGCGATCGTCGTATTGCTAAAGCTGACCTGAGCGCTAAAGCTTTTCGCGCCGACCCAAAGGTCAAGGCAGTGCAGATACTGAAAAGAGACTCCTGGCGCCCTACCATCACCTTAATGTCGCCCGAAGCTGTTGTTGCCAGCATCAAGACGGCCCTCGAAGAGGACCCGCGCACCGAGCGATGGAAGAAAAAGCGCATGCCCACTGTACCAGTATGCTTACAGGCCGTACCGCCAACTCCTGGCTGGAAGTCATACGACGGCAAAGTGATACCCTTCTCGCCTGGAGAGGGCCCTGATCATATCGAGAAAGTACGTGCCAAGTTGCCCAAGGAGCTTGTGCATCTCGAAGGCTTCTTTTCAAAAAAGGCCGCCGCGACTCTTCCGCCCTCTCGTCCCGGTTTCGACGTACAACTCGAGTTAAAACGCCCGCTGGAAGGTCGACCGAAGACCTACTACACGCCCGACAGCCTGTTGCCGCTGGAAAAAGAGACGATCGACGAGCTCCTTGCGATTGGCTTCATCGAACGCACAATGACTCCCAATCCATTTCCTACGCTGTTTTTTTCCCAAGAAGGGTACACTGGAAAGTCGTTTCTGTGTCGACTACCGTTGGGTCAATGACTTCCTGAAGGACCGCTTGTTCAACGCGCCCGATATTCACGGTACTATTGCCAATTGCCGTAAAGCCAAGCATATGTCGGTCGACATCATCCGTGCATTCAACCGGCTCCTGATGCAACTGAACTCCCGCTATTTGACCGCGTTCCGAACTCGCCAGGGCGGGCACCTTCCAGTGGAAAGTCCTCCCGTTTGCCGTTTGGTCTCAAAGTCGGACCCGCATGGTTTCAATCGTACATCAACGCCCAACTCAACGAGTTGCTGGACGACTTTGCCAGCGCCTACGCCGACGACGTGTTGATCTACCCGCGTGAGGGCGAGCCGCACTTTGAACACGTCGAGGAGGTCATCTACCGCTTGCACCGAGCCGGTTTGCAAGGCGATGTCAAGAAGTCCTTATTCGATGCCAAAGCAGTCGACTACTTGGGTGTTATCCTCGAGGCAGGCGTCGGAGTATGTATTGACCCAGAAAAAGTTCGCGAAATCACCGGCTGGAAATTTGAAGACCTGACGGGCGTACGGGCTGTACGCTCCTTTCTCGGCCTCTGCAACTACGTGCGAATTTTTGTTCACCACGCCAGCGAAGTAGCCGAACCCCTCGCCAGCCTCTTGAAGAAGGACGCGCCTTTTGTCTTGGGAGATGCGCACCGCCCGTCGTTTGAGGAGCTCAAGAGACTTGCAACTACCACTCCTGTTCTCGCTTTCTTCGTGCCCGGCGGCCGCCCGACCCGTATCGAGACCGACTCCTCGCGCAATGCGACCGGTGGTACGATCATGCAACAGCAACCGGATGGGATCTGGAAACCGTGCGGCTACTCGTCCAAGAGCATGACCGCCGCTGAGTGCTCGTATCCAATTCAAGATCAGGAGTTACTCGCGGTTGTTCGCTGCCTACAGGCTAATGAGTCATCTCTCTGGTGCCAGAAGTTCGTGGTATTTACGGACCACAAGGCCCTCATCTATTGGTCGACCAAGAGGTTACTCTCGCCTCGCCAGATTCGCTGGTACGACTTCATCGCCAAGTTTGATCTCACGTTTGAATATCGCCCTGGCAAGGAAAACGTCGTTGCTGACGCTCTCTCCCGCAAGATTGTCGACTCGCCCAGGGTGAAGGCTCGCGAGCTCGAGGAACGAACGCTGACGTTGATCCCGCCTGAGAAGATCAGACCAACTATCTCCTCAGTCATCGCAGCGCCTCAACAACTCCATGGTGCCGACCTCGTTGATTTGATCAGCGCTGAGAACGTAAAGCAGAAGCTGGGCGACTGCGACGGCCGCCTGGTTGTACCGGAGACGACTTCTGACGGCCAGACCTACTTGAGAACCGCGTTGATCAGAGAAGCGTACGAACCGAAGATCTTCGCACATCCTGGCCGCCATAAGACCCTGGAGCTGATCAGACAGAATTATGCCTGGCCCACGCTTCGCCAGGACGTCGCTCGATATCTAAAAAAATTGCCGGACATGCGAGCGTATCAAGATCCGACACGACAAAACCCCAGGCCTCCTCCATCCGCTCCCGCTGCCAAACCACGTCTGGGAGGAGGCCGTTGTCGACGGCAAGGACATGCCCAAGGACTGCCACGGCTACGACTACTTCTGGGCCTTTGTTTGCCACTTCAGCAAGGTCATCCTACGTCTCGCCGGTTACAAGACCGATACTGCCGCGACTCTAGCCACTCGGTATTTCCGCTACGTTTACCGCCTATTGGGGGTGCCGACTGTCTGGATCAGTGACAACGCCGGCCCGATCATCTCTGAATTCGTGGACACGATCAACAAACTGACCGGCACGAAGCATCGGCACGGCAGCTCTCGTCACCCGCAAACCCAGTGAGCGGTTGAGATCACCAATGCGGAGTTGGCTAAGATGCGTCCGTACATGACAACGTATCAAGATCACTGGAGCGAAATACTGCCCGCAGTCGATTTCGCTCACAACGTCGCCTCCCATGCCAGCATTGGGATGCCGCCGCTCAAAGTGTTACTCGGTACCGTGCCACGAAACCTACTCTCGACTCTGCTGCTGTCTGTTGATCTGAATCACGATCCGTAACGCACCGCCCAACGGCTCGTTGATCAGACCAAGACCGTACAGGACCTAGCCGTCGCCAACGCCGCGCGCGCGCAGGAGGCTCAGGC
>SRPQ01000327.1:0-24515 GCA_018360075.1 Claviceps cyperi
TGTGGTTGAGATTCAATTGATCAGATGGAAGTAATGATGTAGGAGGGAAAAGTGCGACGCATGCTTATCACGCACGTTAGCCTTTTGGATATATAATACAAACCGCGAATCAGATTCCCCCAATCATCTTTAAGTCTCCATCTATCATCGAGTTCATGAACGTCTCAACGCCCTTCTTCCCCCCGCATCTACAATTTCTTCTCCAAAACAACAAAATGCAAATCATCCCTCAACGCCTTCCCATTATACAAATGCGCATACGGAAACGGAGCCGTCCTATCCGTCAGGACATACCCCCGCCGCAAATACCACGCAATCAATTCCTTGCGCGTCCAAATCACAAACATCTCCATTGTGCGCACACCAAGCCCCTCCCGGGCCATACCCTCAGCCTGCGCGAGGATCTTCTTGCCCAGCCCACCAGCCTGTCGCTTCGGATCCACGGCAAAGAGGCCAAAGTATCCAATGCCATCTTCTCGGGCTTCAATCTCGCAGCATCCCACTAGTGCGGGGTCATCATCGCTGCCATGTGTGTATTCGTGTGCGACGAGAACGAGGCCGGGGCCTTTGATCTTGACTACCACACCGGGCTCGTCGATTCGCTCGTCGGCGACCAGATCGGCTTCTGTGGTCCAGCCGGTGCGGCTGGATTCGCCTCGGTAGGCAGACTTGACGAGCTTTTGTACGGCGGCTGCGTCTGCTGGGATGGCCTTGCGGCAGATGAGCGTTCTTGGTGATGGTGCGGCTGGCATGGCGGATTCGTGCCTGCGGGCTGGACTCATGGAGGACTGGAAGGGTTTCCTGGTGCACATGCACTCTGTAATTCAGTGCGATGGCCAGGTACAAGGCGTAGAATGATTGAGGTGCGTCATGATTCGAAGGCCTTGTTGATGTTGACATGGCTGGACCTCGAGGGGATCAAGTCCGACCCACTCACTAGGAGGGTAGACCGTAGTAGTACATACATAGTGGCCGCATAAATTACGAATTCTTGACAGTTTAGATGGCCCATGTGCGAAAATGTGAAATGAATAGGTGTGGTGATCCAAGAGGGGTCCGACATGGCATTGGGCGTTAGTTTTCCGGAGGGGCCTGTTGTACCTTGATACATACATACAGTGACCCCAAGAAAATAACACGAAAATTCTCTCTTTTGCGACGCGTCAATTTAGCTTCATTCACAAACCGACTTATGTGTCGCACGGTATGGTATACGGGAGTACTCAATGCACAAACCAGTGGCCAGACGGACTCTTTTGTGCAACACAATATCTTTGACCAGCCATAGCCATGAAGACGCCAGAACACCCTTTGAGGCCATTCAAAAAACATTCCACGCCACGCACTAGGAATCGCGTGTGGTCAGCCTTAACAGCAGGCATTTCGACCAAGTTCATGGCATTAAAAAACGGTTCACAAAACAAGATTGGGGGATCCCACCAAATGGGCGAGGGCACCCGACCAAGCTAACAACACACGATTTGCGACGCTTCCAGACAAACATAAAATCAAGAGTCATTCACTAACACCAAAGAGCTTCAAGTAACATGCGCTTCTCATGTTTCTACGGAGACAATCGCACGATACCTCAATACCAGGGGAGTCATCCATTGCCAAGCCGCACAACGCCCATTTTTGAGAAAAGAGCATGTCTAAAAAAGTTTCCAATTCGCGCTCAAGTATTGTGACACGCCTGCTGCCTAATTTCGTCTCATTCAACGGCTAGATGAATGCGCTGTTGAGAGCGGCGATGGACAGACCCAGGAGTGGATTTCGCGCCATGCCGGTCAGGACTCAGAATTGCACCTTGAACTTGTGAATACAATAACTCAGGTTCTAAGCAGCGGAATGGGCTCATTCTAGGCTCAAAAGCAACCGGTTCGATTGTGTACAAGCCAGAATAAGAGAGACTCCGACATATCCTTATGTTTTGGGGTGAAATTTGCTACGGAAATCAGGGTCGACCCCGACTCGAAGAGAGGCGGCGTCACAAGCGCGGTTTACCGTGATCACCTTGAGGGAATAAGTACCCCCCAATCATGCACGATCGTGACGCTATCTTGATGCATGACAACGCGCAGATTCACACGGCCAGAAACGTGGAAATTTGCCTCGAGGAGCTAGGGGTGACTCCTCTGGAATGGCCGCCATACAGCCATCCCATTGAGAACCTATGATCATGCTTGAAACAGCAAATCTTCAAAGGAGATACGAACATGGCGCATATGAAGAGGTCTCAGGACACATTGGATCACTTTAAAAAAAATGCGGTAAATGTTTGGGATGAAGTCGAAAAGGAGCTTGTAAACGACCTTGTCGACAGCGTGGCTCATGAGTCCAATTTGGCGTTGGGCATTATTTCCTTGGTGGGGCTGTAGGCCGCACTACGGTGGGTACATACCTTGTCTTCTAAAAATAAGCACCATGCTGCATGCATGATGCAACACCAAATTGTCGACAGTTGGCGCCGGATCCTTCGACGGAGCATTACGTATTGTTCATCAGGGGTGTTTTAGCACAAAGGAAGTGCATTGAAGCCGAGCGTACCTTACTCGTGGGTGCAACAGACCCTCACCCGATTTGGCAACTCTCTCCTTTTCACAATTTTCTCGGCAACGGTGCACGGACCACATCCGCCCACTTCTGTTATGATTTGGCTGTATAACCTGCTGCAGCCCTAACAGCAGTCCACCCCCCTTAATGGAAAACTCGAAAATGCCGCACTCAGCACCATCACTTCATTCGATGTCAACGCCGACGTCGACGGCGCCGGTTCATCCACCGTTCTGCTGGTTCGAGGTCGTAAATGAAACTCAAGCAACATCGACAACGACCGCGGCATTGTCCCCCCCCCCCCCAGCCACGACACCATCAAACCGGCGTTTGCCCACCTCGAGTTTTCAACCGGCTTGCTTTCGGAGAGTTCAGCACGCCGTTCTCATCTTGGTCACCTAGACCCTTCCTGAAATTCTGGTAGCGGAGCCTTGCCTCTGGCAAAATTACTCAACAACAACAACATGCTCAAAATACTCGTGGATGCCATCTACCCGCCACTCACCCGGGGATTAGCCCCACACGCCCTAAGATGCCCAAAACTGGGACGCAAGGGCGTTACATACACAACAACAACAACATGCTCAAAATACCCGCACTGCGCGACCTCCTCTCCCCGTCAAGCATGAAAGATGCAGTGACAATAAAGTAATGAGTTATATCATCAGATATCTAGAGAGAAAAGAAGTGACAAAGTATAAATCCATAGAAGAAAAGAACTACCGTCTGGCATGCCGATTGCGAACCATCTGGATAATCGACCGGCCCGTCTCTGACGAATGCTCCAACTGAAGCGAACTCCGTCGGTCCTTGACGAACTTGGGCCATGTGTTAGTCAGAACTAAGTACTTGACGTGCTTTTCTGATTCATCAAACACAGTCCCGTCAAAGGCTTCGGGAATCTCGCCCCAGAACTGGACGCCATCTCCACGCTCTTGATCGACGTCATTCTCACTAACATCATTCAGGCGTTCCTTGGTTATAGTGGGCAACTTTTCGGCTGAATTGACAACATCTGGTGGCGCCCCCGGGCCGCCAAAGTCGAAGGGTGTTACGGGATCAACCTTGCGCTTGTTTCCGTAGAGGGAACGAGCTGAAGATTCGAAAATAGTCTCCAGCTTTCTGAGCTCCAGCGAGGAGATATTGATGGGGAACTCGGCGTCGTTAATGCCGATGAATTCGGAGTAGATGCGTAGCGCGCTGTTGTACCTCTCGCGGACGAGTTCTCGCGTGGACTCATCCTTGGATCCGTCGCGGGCCGGTTTGGGGAGAGAGGCTTTCCATTCGGCGACCGAGGTGAGAAATGCGATGTTCTCGCCGGAGAAGTCGCGCAGGGAGGAGAATTCTTGGAGGGGCGCTGGGTTGCGCTCTAGGACGTACTCGAGGGCGCTCATCGTCAAGATACTCTCCTTGGAATCAGTTGACTTGACGGACGTGGTGGACTTGTTGCCCATGGATGCGGCTGTGGACTTGAAGCCCGTCATGAGGGTTTCCACGACAGTCGATGCAGTGTTGACGGAAGAATTGGTACTTGGTGAGGAAGCCTTGTTCTTAGATTCCCATTGGATGATGGAATTGAGCGTCTCCTGCCGCAAGTTGGTTGCCCGCCTGACTTCCCAGCAGGGAACAAAGACTGTAAAGATCTCGAGAATCCAGATGGAGACAGCGATCCTATTTCGAAACAATCAGAAAGCGTCCGGATTAGAATTAATGGAGAGAATACTGGTGTGCTTAAGACGTACCATTGTGGTGGGACAAAGTACCCGTTCACAGGCTCCATCCCAGGGACGTATAATGCAATCAACCACATGGGAGTTGCGTGTAAGCTAACATAGAATTAGCAAAGGCTTACATAGGAGGAGATCAGTTCACCTATTGTGTAGTGGAAAAAAAACTTACCTAGCGACAGCACAGCCAATAGTTTGGACCCTCCATCCTTGCGTGTCGTTGATCTTGCGAGACCGCCAGAGGACCCAGGGCGCTACAAACCATGCCCAGACGAATTGCCAAAATATGCTTGGCCACCATTCCCATCCGCGTCCCATTTCCGTCCTTTGCTTCATTTCGGTGCCGTCGACCTCTGTGCCTGGCAAGCCCCAGCCGTGATGAAACTTGCGCGAGACGAGAAACATGAGGATTGTGAGGAAGAGCTGCGATTTAGTTCAAGATTAGCCAAAACATATCAAATACAGAAACGGAAACCTGTTGAATCAGGAGACAGAGGAACTGCGACACAAAGATTGCACTCACTTGGAAGCCCATGCCGAAAGCGACACAAACAATCATTCTTGACGTGTAGTCCAATTTCTTGAATCGGCCATAGATGCTCAGATTACGATTGGTCTGCATTGGTTGCTTAGACGTGCGATGCATGAATTTCTGCTGCGCCTGTGCCACGTAGAGAAACCGGGTGTTGGAGGCATGGAATAGCGCGATGCCGAGCGGCAGATAAATTCCCATGACCCAATATTCCGTCTCCCCTGGGATTATAGGGCCCAGAGTGTAGAGAAACTGGACCGAGATCCAGTAAAAATGAAGTAATACAACCGCTGATAGGGAGAGGCCAAGGCCACGAATTCGGAGAGTCTGTGAATCTCGGTTGCGGATGAGGTAGCTTATGCCGCATGAGAGGAGGATGGTCCATATGCCCATCCAGCATATCCACCAGATGCCGACGCTGTCAAGTCTGACTTCGGGCTTTGTATCCGCCTTGATGCCGAGCTCGGAACCCATGATGCGATGCGATGAGGCTGTCGGTGGATTTATAGGGAAGGGACGATGGACGGTTGATTGCGGTATCGATAATGGGCTGTGAAATGTCAAAACGAGGGCACGTGTTGGAACTTCCACGTCTGCTTTGGCTCGAAATTCAGGCTGGTGATTTGGAGTTGCTGCTTCTCGTGCTGCGACTTGACCACCAAAAGATCAACTGAGAATGGCCAGATCTGTCCGTCACTATAAATAGCAAAGTTCGATCTGGTCAAGTATTTCGATCTGATCAATACCGATTCTTCGGAAAGGTCAATTCATGATTCGATCGATTCTTACACCGTTGTCCTGCACAAGATGACGGATATGTATATGAAAAAAAGAAAGGCAGTGAAGAATTGACCTTGAGGACAAAACGAAGGGATCGGCAAGTTCGGCTGCCAGCAAAGTACAATTCTAACGACAAAGATATAAGATAAGAAATATGCAGGAGAGTGTAGGGGAAGAAGGAGGAACAGATGAATAAAGAATGCCACAACAGACGACCATCAAAATCCTCTACAGTCGCGATGGAACTTGTCTCAAATGGGCGGATGGCTTCACCCAAACGCTAAACCACCAACCAGGCGGCTATTTGGCCCCCTGCCGCGCGACGGCCAGGCTAGATAATAAACTATACTCGATCCGCGAGAATTTCCATCTTCGGACCGGAGGGAATACTTTACTCGGACAGTAAAAGACCATTTCTGACAGACAAGGCACTATATGCGCACTGAAATGTACTCGGATAGCAAAAGAACCATTCTCAGACAACGAAAAACGTAAAAGCCATCTTCGGACCACTTTGATGATTCACTCATGAGACGGGCACTATCTGATTCGGGTGGCTGGTTGGCTGGCAGGCGTCTTGCCCGTTGCCGTCCGTAAGGAGGTACATACATAAGATGGAAAACCTGTAAAGGTAAGAACGCTACATCCTTCGACAGGAAGTTTTTGCTTGACTGTGGGGATTAGTGGGAGTCTGGGTTCGTCTTCGCGTTTCGAATCTTCGTCACTTCTCCGAAGGTTCCGAGGAGCTCATGCTATATGGACCCTCAACTTCCCCTACTTCAGGTTTAGTAGAATTGAAAGAATCTCTTGCTGTCTCTTCGTTCTGTTTACTCTTGTGATCTTGCTCTTGTCAGGATCAAACCTTCATCACTCTTTCCACCTATCATACCCTTGTCGGGTATCCACTTTTTTGTGTACCTCGGGTACATCCTGTTTTGTCCGTAGACGGAACGCCATTTCGCAGAGAAATTTACACGGTCTCTGAGAAAAGACAACGCGGAAAGCCACCAGAATGTATCGACTCATCAGGATTCAGGACTGAGGGAGCGGCCTGAGTGATCGCGTCACGTCAGCTGATAGGGCGATACCTCGATCATGGCCTTGCATTACAAGTCACCCCGAGCGTCACGAGTCACGACTCACGATGGGAGACGGAACCTAGCCTCTAGGCTTGATTCAACGGCCGAAGCCACTAGCAAGTGCCAAGAGAGTATCCGTTCCTGTCTTCGCAAAGACAAGATGCAAGCAAAGGCGTCACGATCTCTCTTCATTCGCATGCAGTCGCCAGTAATCTGCTGTACGCGTAATAACCATCCATTCTCAGCGTCATTGTTTTGACGAAATTTGTACTTGCCACCATTAAATTTCCTGGTCAGGACATTTTGGCATTCATGAATCCCCAGCGCAGCTCCATCTACAAACCTGGGTGGGAAAGCGCCTTTCCTGCCGCTTCTAATAAGTTAGGTAGGTATGGACAGGTATTTTCCTGCGAAACAAGGGTGCGACATCATGGAGTTGCAGCGTAGGCCTGGGCTTTGGCACCCTACCTACTGTATCTTCAAATGGGTCTTAGACTTGCAGGTAGGTATTTCAGAAAATCTTCCGATGTACGGTACGGAGTAGTTACATGCTTGACTTACATATCATATGCCATGTACATAGGTAGCCGGCAGCAAAAAGCAAAAAGCACAAAGAGCAAGAGTGATGTGCGCGGTATCGCCTCGGTATCAAGTTACCGATCCGATCGTGCAGTGCACAGATCGCTTCGTGACAGTTGGGCTGAGCCGGCTGGCTACATGTACCTATATGTACTGTACCTACATGTTCTGAGATCTGCTGTAACACTCTCCCTTGTTTTGCATTTTCGTCTCTTGGTCAGCGTGACAAATCTTGGATGCTTGGCGATGGTTACTTTTGCTGCCTCACTCCAGTCATGCATACTTGGGGTGCGCTATGGTTTCTTGGTCTTAGAAGGCCTTTAGATACGCGTGACGTTTGATCATGGTAAGGTGCATGCATCTGGATTTGGGTGCCCGCTGAAAAAGGAACCTTGCCTGCCGCGCTCAGATCGTGAACCTGGCTAAATGATACAATACCTACACCTGGTCATACTGATCGTTTCCCAATCGACATAGGACTTGTGCAGGGTGTTACTGGCGCTTGTTGGACTGCGAAGTGAACCTGAACTGACTGCATGCAAGGGGGTGGGCTTGCTAGGTTGTACACAGAAGCTGTGGCTGGGGAGGGAGGCACATTATGCTTCAGTGGCGAGACAAAGTCCGTGAACAGGTACCTATGTAATACATAACGGATTAAGACTTTTCAACGCGGACCCCAGTAACGTTATCATCGACATCAGCTGCCCGATCGCTATGTCGCTTGAAGAAGAGACCAAATGGACTAATGTCTTTGCCAAGAACTCGTCCGCCACACGGCGGATCTCTCAGCAACATCATCATGCATGATCTGGACCGGCTCCTTCGTGCAACCTACTCCGTACCTCGGGAAGCAGAACAGATGAAAAAGAAGCCTCACCGGAATTGCGGCAACGCCCAGTGCCTCTGGAGGATTACCATTGACCAAAGAGGCCTAAGCTGGGCCCTCGCCGTGGCTCAGCGGCAATGATGAACATATGAGAGGATATTGACAGGATATTGACCACCACATGACTGATGAATCAGTGACGATCCGTTGCAATCAATCAAGTCTGCAAGCGCTGTAGGCTCTAGCAGGTACTTATTACGCCGCGTCAGCGCCTCGGCAGAGGCTGGAAGCTACATATAATGGCTTTTTCAGTGCATCGCCAGCAGTTTTCCTGGGCCCTGGCTGTAGCCTGTGGCTGCCCATCGGAAGCCCATCGATAAGGCTCACTTTGGTTGGTCCAACGTCAAATTCAAAACCCACTTGTTGGTCCACAGATTGTGTCGACACACAACGCTCGAAGTGGAGGACATCGTTGATGACAACCCGATCCACGCCTCAGAATGGCAGAATCGCCAAATAGCCTCGAGCCGCACTTCTCTGCAAGCCCCCCGAGCGCCCTTGACAAGCACAAGAAACCATTCGCGGCGGCGACACCACCGACAGCTTCGACACAACTGACACCGACGCCGACGGCGTCCCCCCCTTCCGTGGTCAGAGGCGCCTCGCTCCTCATCCTTCTCCAAGTAACCTCCCGACTCGTCACCTTCGTCGCCAATCAACTACTCCTTCGATATCTGACAGCTCCCTTGCTCGGCCTCGCAACCCAACTCGAAGTCTACTATCTCTCTGTTCTATTCTTCTCCCGCGAGAGCCTGCGCGTGGCTATACAACGACAGGGCAAACATACTGTCCGCCATGCAGGAACAGCGGGAAAGGATGCTGCGAAATCACAACAACACGCCGCGTCTCGCGATGGCCAGGCCATTGTGAATCTCGGCTTCCTCGCCATAGGTCTGGGCATATTCGTGAGCATCGGGCTGGGCTGGCTATACCTTGCGCACGGTGTTAGTGATTCAACGCGTCAGACGACGCCGCATCTCACTACATCGCTGTACCTGTATGGAATAGCCTCGTTTGTCGAGCTGCTATCTGAGCCATGCTTTGTGCTCATGCAGACGAGGTTGGCATTTGGCACGCGCGCCACGGCCGAGGCAGTGGCCACGTTTCTGAGATGTACCGTCGTGGTTGGATCTGCTGTGTGGGCTGCTGGGCGAGGCGTGAGTTTGGGACTGTTGCCCTTTGCGCTAGGACAGTTGACGTATGGGACAGCGTTGCTGGTCGTGTATCTGATCTCTGGGTACGGTCTTGCATCGTCGTGCGGGTTTTCTCTCCTTCCGCATCCTGTTTCTACTGATGGGGACTTCATCGCTTCGTATTTGTACAGACCGACTTTGCGACTGGCGGGGAGTATGATGGCACAGAGCCTGTTCAAGCATCTCCTGACACAGGGCGATACTTTTCTCATATCGCTCTTTTCCACACCTGAGATCCAGGGGAACTACGCTCTGGCCAATAATTACGGTGGTCTTGTTGCCAGACTACTTTTTCAGCCTGTTGAAGAGAGTAGCCGTAGTTACTTTTCCAATTTGCTGTCTAGGGCCGCCTTTTCTGCTCCTCGTGGTGCCGATGCCGCTGTTGCTTCTGCCGCTAAGGACGATCCAGAGATACCCTCTTCTGAGGTGAAGGAGGCGAGGCAGAGTTTCCGGACTATGGCAAGACTGTACCTTATTCTATCCGCTGTAGTTGTGACTATTGGTCCTTTTGCTTCTCCTTCCTTGATCGCCCTTGTTGCGGGCAGGCGGTGGGCATTGGAGGGAGCAGGCCATGTCTTGGGCGTGTACTGTTTTTACATACCTTTTCTCGCACTGAACGGCATCACTGAGTCGTTTGTTGCATCTGTGGCTTCGGAGGCAGATGTGCACAGACAGTCGCTCTGGATGGGCACATTCTCACTTGCTTTTGCTGCATCAGCTTTCATCTTCATGCACATATTCCCGCTGGGAGCACAGGGCTTGGTTCTCGCCAATATTGTCAACATGATTTGCCGCATCGTTTGGAGCTTTGCCTTTGTGCAGGCGTACTTTTGCAAGAACAAGGCTGACATGCCTTTGTGGTCAATCATCCCGGCGGGCACTATTGCGCTGGCGCTGTCGACATTGGTGATGCTGTATCTGCTGGACATCCTCGAGAGAGGGATATCGGACCCGGTGACCACGCTCATCAAACTTGCAGCCTATGCTGTCGCACTAGTATCTGCAATGTATGTGAATTCCTCTGCTCTTCTGCCTCGGTCCTCGTTCTATCAGTCCCATCTTTTTTACATGCTCTTTGCCTCAAACTAATCAAGTCGCGTGTAGAGTCATGCTCGAAAGAGCCTTTATCTTCGACTGTTTCCATTCTATAATTGGCCGTAAATCTGCTCGACAGTCATAGAATCCGCGTGACTTTTATGAAACCCGAACCAAAATTGTACAATACGCAAAAGCTCATCAAAGAGTGTTTCACAGACTCTAGCCAAACAAAAATACAGAAGTCAAGAAAAAAGCTAGTCAAACGTGATCTTTGTCGCCTTTTGGCTCATGTCCACGTCTTTGAAGAAAGCTCCATACATATCGTGCGTCTTCTTCTTGACAGTCGTGCCGAACTTGAGAAGCTCATCTGGAACAGGCTGGTTGGCGCCCTTCAAGATGTTGATCAATCTGTGAGAATGTGAGTCAGTTGAAATGGCGTCAAGTTGAAACGACCTCGCTCAAACTAGAGCCGGCGAAAAATGGATGGTAGAAGGAACAAAGTAAGACTTACGAGCCGGAGTGAGGCTTGTCTTGAACGGTGAAGAAGGTGTGAGCTGCGCCAGTCTTTCCGGCACGGCCAGTACGACCAATTCGGTGTACGTAATCCTCGATAGTCAAGGGAAACTGTGAAAGAAAGTCAATACGTCAATTTTCTTGACACAACATGATCATATCTAAGGGCTTACCGTGACATTGATGACGAGCTTGACCTCGGGAATGTCCAGACCTCGCGCGGCAACATCTGTAGCCACAAGCACAGGGGTTTGTCCCGTCTTGAAAGCCTCCAAGCTGCGCGTCCTCTGCTCCTGCTTTAAGTCTCCGTGAATGCCACCCACACGAATGCCTTTACGACCGAGGAATTGTTCTACACGCGTGGCTTCTTTCTTGTAAAGACAGAATACCAGGATGCGGTCGTCCTTTTGCTTCCCCTGTTGGTGCTGCTTAATCAGTTGCAACAGTCGGAATTCCTTGTCTCTGCCCTCGATGACCTCAACTGTTTGGCTAATTCGGATGTTGGCTTGGAGCTCGATGGAGCCGTCTGTTTCTCTGCCTCCCGAGCCAATGGTGACCTTGACGGGACTGACCATGAAGGTAGCTGCCAAAGCTTGAACAGACTGCGGCCAAGTGGCAGTGAACATCAGGGTCTGACGCTGCTCTCGCGGAGGACAGGCGCCGAGAATCTCCTTGATGTCGTCTTCAAACCCTTTATCGAGCATACGGTCGGCTTCGTCGAGGACGGCAAACCGACAGCCACTGAGATCGACTGTGCCATCGGACATGAAATCTTTTAATCGGCCAGGCGTGGCCACGATAATATCGGCGCCGCGGTTGATGAGTGCCCTCTGCTCGTCCTTGGATGATCCTCCGAACAGACAAACGCATTTTAACTTGGCCAGTGCAGCTAACGAAGCCAGTTGAGCGTGTGTTTGCATTGCCAACTCTCGAGTAGGAGACACGACAACAGCTTTGGTACCCTTTTTAGCAATGCTAGAAACAGACTCAACGCAAGGAAGTGCGAAAGCCATTGTCTTCCCGGAACCAGTTTCAGCAACACCAACAGCATCTCTTCCAGACAATGTTGACGGCCATGAAGCAGCCTGAATGGGCGTAGGGGCTTTGTAGTTGGCGAAAGGCGAGGGACTCTTCTCAAGCAAATTGGTCGCGGGTAAGTGGTGGAACTCGATCACAGGTCGCAGGGAGGAGGTCTCGCCTTTGGGGTCGGTGATGGTGACTTGGTTTGTTGAAAAAAAATCGTCGATATCTGCTTGAGCAACGTTGGAAAGGCTAATGGTTTGAGTGTACGCCCCGGACAGCAGCGTCGTTGAGGCTGCTTCGGATTTCACAACAGGTCTGCTGTTTTTCTCTTTCTTTTCCTTCTTTGCCGTTTCTTCTGCAGTCTCGCCGGTTTCTTTGTCAGTTGTATCCTCCTGCTTCTCTACCGCTGATTCTCTCAATTTCTTTTCTTTCTTCTCTCTCTTTTTGGCCTTCTTCTCTGCCTTTCGCTGAGCCTCAACATCG
This sequence comes from Claviceps cyperi, assembly GCA_018360075.1. NCBI lineage: Eukaryota > Fungi > Ascomycota > Sordariomycetes > Hypocreales > Clavicipitaceae > Claviceps > Claviceps cyperi. The sequence continues at coordinate 12,387 of SRPQ01000327.1, forward strand.
CTGGCATTTGCGTCTTCATGAGGTTCTTGGGATTCTTGAGCAGGCTTGCTCTCCTCAGCCTTTTTATCTTTCTTTTCTTTCTTCTCCTTCTTCTCCTTCTTCTCCTTCTTCTTCTTGTCCTTCTTGTCCTTCTTCTTCTTCTTCAGCTGGGCCTCGTTCGAGCTAACGTCTTCATCGTGAGTTTTCGTCTTTTTACTGGGGCGAGAGGGCTCGTCCCCGGCGAGATGACGCTTCGTAGCAGCCATTTTCTGCTTCTGATTGAATTTTTGGCTGCGGATGGATGATGGGAAACAGTAAAAAAAATGCGAGGCTTGTCGCACAGCAAAACCTGTCGCACTCAGCAGTAAAGTTGGCAAAGTGGGCGGTGGGAAAAAATCAGCCTTATCGATAACCAAGTCGTGTCTGCGAACACCATCGTCTCATACTTCCAGCGGAAGTAGATAAAAAGTCCCCTATGGAGTACGTAGGGAGTAATACGTTGCGTACACATGCATTATGTATGTAGTATGTAATTTACGTAGCGTACTGCGTCAGCGCCGATGCCTCTTGCCAAGTTCAAGCGAATACCTCTGCACTTGTTGAGTGGCTAAATAAAAGTGCAAGTGAAGAAAGCAACGAGCAGCAGGCCAAATTGAGGGCGTCCGGTGCACTACTTACCTATGTCATAGCGCCTCCTAGATGTTTTGTTCCCTGAAAGTGAGGGCCTAGATCCTCTTTGCCATGGTTGGACGTGCTGTTCACCAGTCTGGACTCCGGAGGATCTAGTAATCAGAGTCACGGATTATTAGTCTGCTCAGCCTCGCCAGCCTGCGTCGTCTCCCTGCTACCTTATGCTTAAATAAACTTCTCCGCAGCCACACGGCATTTCGGGCCCTACTAAGTACCTAGAGGTGTTCATATTTTGTTCTCAAAATGGCTACTAGCGAAGATGTCGCTCAAACAAACGAAGCAGATCAAGGCGCACGTGAGAGCATGGGCGCCAGGGTGGGCGATTTTCTGTGCGTGAACCTGAACCTGCCCTGCCCCCGCTTGTTGGTTGGACTTGTCTCATCATTCATGCTTGGTTTGAAAACTTGCAAGTCGCCATTTGATGCCGCATATGTACCTCCGTGTCACAGCAGGAGTTGCCAGATGAAGAAACTCTACTGACTTGGAAGTCGCTGCAGGAAAAAGAACTTGACCAGGGGTGAGCTTGCTCTAAAGCATGCGGCCGGTCTCGGCAACCAACCGAATGTTGTTCCTGTAACAGAGCCTTCTCTTGACGGAGAGCCAAGACCGGTCGAGGTGGGATGGCATCCGGTCGGTGGTCTGGCTGGCAAGTGGTTTGCCGAGCAGACTGGGTTGGGCAAGATGATTACGGACAAGATTAACAAGTATCCGGATCCTACGCAGCACTGGGCTGTCCTTGTCGGCGATTATGCCCATCAATTGTGGATGGTGAGTTGGCATGCCAGGACGATGCATGAGTCGACACCATGGTTCTTATCCAAATTGCTCTGCTGACGTTACTTGCTGTCCATAAAAGGACGAGAATTTTGACGTCATTTATACCAATGAGAAGATCAAGCGTGAAGAATGGAGGACATTTCAAGTCGGCGAGACGCGGTTCAATGATGACGCGACGCGGCGGGCTGGTGAGCAGAGTACCTTGTCATTGTTCTTATTAGTAGGCTCGGGACTATTCACGATACACATGCTAACTGAGTCGCAGGAGAGTCTGTCATTCAATCTATTCGGGAAAGACAGCCGGCATATAATCTCATCACGAATAATTGCCAAACTTATGCTTTGCAACTTCTGGATGCTATCAAGGTCGGATCAAATAAACAATTTGGCACTACTCTGGCCGTGTATGAGAGACTTAAGGGTCCTGGCAACGTGATGGACCTTTTCGTAGAGCCTGAAGGCCCTGAAGCGCGACCCGAAGACGGCACCACTCTTCATGAGGGCACCGTATCATTCGCAAACCAGGTCATGCACGACAACACCATACAGCTTGATGCGCGAGAGGAGATGGAGAAGGGCAATGAACATGTAGCGGACGAAAATGTTGATGAAGATGAGCGCAGGGATCGAGGTGATTGCGAGGTTGGGGTTGAAAAGCAAAGCAGAACAAGGAGATTCTTTTCACGAATCTTGAAGAAGTAAACATGGCTGTCGTGCTTGGGGCGCTTGTGTTTTGAATAAAGCCACCGGAAGTGGAAAGTCGAGTAGCTGCAGCGTATTATACTAGTATTAATGTTCAATGATACTTTTCATTCACATTCAGATGTAATTGAATTCCGCGGATTCTTCAGAGACTGCAGAGTGAGATTTATTATGATGTACATACTACATACATACCGAAAGACTGACAGCAGCAGGCGCCAAACATGTTGAATGATAGATCCCCCCACGGGGGCCACAGGCCCCAGGGCAGCAGGCTGCAGGGCCCAGCACCGTGGGAAACGGCCCATGCTGCACCTTGATGAGCTCACCGAGGCACTGAGGCTGCACCTAGTTACAGGCTACGACGCTTGCTTGACAAGCCTCTCCACGACCTCATCCTTAATCAACTCACACCGAGCGCCAACGCTTTCTCCAAGCTTGAATCATTCGCATCGTTTCTGCGCCCCATCTCGCCGATCATGTCATCTAAGGAGACCAAGACTAGGCCGAAGCCGCGGGACAAGAGCAAGGATGGGGACAAATCCAAAGTGCACAAGCTCTCGCTGAAAGGCAGCGCCAGACTGGTCGCCGAGTTTGTACGTGGCAGCTCGTCGCCGCGAAGAATAATCCATTGACGAACTAAGAGGGCTGATGATGATGATGCGTTTTGTGGCCGTTCCATCACCGAATAGTTTCAATACTCCATACACACCATATTGTAGGTCGAATACTTTGGCGACGCGACTCCGCGCGAAGATTGCAGCTCCTCCGACTGACGTTCGTCTTTCAGGTTTCAACGAGGCGTCTATCCGGCTGAAGACTTTTCAGCGTAAGTGAACACAGACTACGATTCTTTCTTCTCGCGATCTCTCGCGATCTCTCGCGATCCGAGCCGCACCCGAGAAGCACGATGGAGCAAAACGAAAGAAAAATACACGATTGGAGCTTCGTGCACCACTCAAGCTACGGGAGCGTTAACAGGTCCGTTTACAGTGTCAAGAAATACGGCCTCAACATGCTTGGTATAGCCCCGCTGTCCTTACTGTATAATGTTACGACACTTTGATCTGACACTCGATCCATCAATAGTCTCTTCAGATGACCAGGTCAAGGCTTACATCAAGAAGATCATGAGCCAACTGGACAAATGGATGGTCGGTGGGAAGATCTCTAAGCTCGTCATCGTAATTACTGATAAAGACACGGGCGACCACGTCGAGCGATGGCAATTCGATGTAATATACTCTATGGTTTTCTTTGTATCCTTATACATCTCCTTCGGCCGGCCCGCACACGCCATTCTAGATGATCAGGCAAAGCTGACGCACAGTGACAAAATCAGGTCCAAATATCACAATCGGGTTCGAAATCCAAGTCGAAGAGTTCAGACTCCAACGGGCAAGATCAAGAAAACGCGACCGTGGAAACACCTTGTTCTGCCGATCCCGACAAGACGGAGGCGGAGATCCAATCGGAAATTGCGGCAATCTTTCGACAAGTCACAGCTTCGGTCACATTCTTGCCCCAACTGCATGGCGACTGTACGTTCAACGTACTTGTGTATGCTGATGCGGACAGCGACGTGCCTGTTGAATGGGGCGATTCGGATGCCAAGGAAATTGCAAACGGAGAGCACGTTCAGCTTCGAGGATTTAGTACGGCAAACCACCGTGTGGACACACTGGTGAGCTACAGACTTGGAGATTGAGGTTTGACCTGAATTTTGGAGGATATATCATAGCTGCTTGATGATGAGTAGTCGGCTTAATGCTTGGAGGCCACGAAAGAATTGGAACCAGCTCAAAGGTGCTCATACACTGGTGGGATGTTGGCAGACGGCACAATCGAGTGAATTTTGGTTGCTTCACTTGAAAGAATTGGCAGAGGCCATCAAAATGTCATTGGTATCTCTGTTCCGATCTAGCTTGAAAATGTTGGCCTTGTCCTCTACACCCGAACAGCACATCATTCGGCGAACAATTTTAGGCCCCCTTTGAGCTCCTCTAGGGCCGGATCTCTTCTCAAGTTTGGCCACAAGTCCAAGAGAAAAGAGGGGAGAAAAAAAAAAACAAGCATCGCAACGCCATCTCATCACTCGTCCTTGTGTTACGTTGCGTGTGGTTTTTAGGCTCTCTTGAAAAAGTAGACATAGGCATATTTGCGCATCTCATCAATGTCATTCGACTCCACGACCTTCTCGTCGTTGAACAAAACCCAAATTGGGCTTTCATGTCCCTCTACTTGTTTACGGATAAAAGCAACGTAATGCCTGAGTCAGATGTTAGTCAACAGACAAAAAAAACCTGCGAAGAGAAAATGCAGCATCTGGACAATGGCTTGCGAACAGGTGAGGAATGCGCAACTCACCCAGCATGAATGCTCGTTCCCCTGTGGCAAACAATTGACTGAAGCTGATACGAAGCAGGAAGGGCCACGCTTCCCACTGGAGCTTTGGGGGCCACAGGCTCTGCGCTGGTCGCGTTATGGTCATAATCGCCTTGATCGTCTGGGTGGCTAAAGAGCCATTCCACAGCACGCTCGACGTCACCTCCAGTCTCTTTAAGTGCTTTCTTGGCTTGAGGAGCACCAAAGCCCATTGCACCAAGCATTTCTATTTTCTCGGGGTCGGCTGTGAAAGCAGACGCAGCCCTAGTTCCTGTCCTGCCAAGATCCAGAGGGGCGTCAATGTCAGCGTCTTCCATGTGAGCGAAGAGCCACTCCATGGCGGAATTGGCATCGGAATTGCCCGTGGCATGCAATGACTTTTCTGAACGATTACGTGGGAAGCCCATGGCTTCCAATTGCGCCAGAGCGGTAGCTTCGGGAACAAATGCTGGAACAGAGCTCTCTGGCTCATCCGGAAACTGCTCCTCGAAAGGCTGTAGGCCCTTTGACATGTAACCGTCTAACAAAATCGGCTCATCCGGAACGATAACAGGCACATCGATCTTGACGGGAACCCAATTTATGACTGTCATCTTCCCAGCATTCATCATCAGAACATCTGGGAGTGTTTTGAAGAGGCTTTGTTTGCTGAATCCCTGATTGCCACCGCAGGAGGTGCACTGTAATTGCACCTCTTCTGCAGCAGTGAAGATATCTAGACACTCTTGAATTGTGACTGGCTTGTACCTGTCGCCGGTTTCTTCGTCGCCGATCTGAGCAGGCACCTTCTCGAGAGGAACCTTGATGTAGATGTTGTCTTGCTCAACAGAGTTATATTTGACCTTGTGACATCCAAGGCACTGAAGTCGTTCCTCCAAAATGAATTTGAACTGCGCGGTAGGATCTTTGAGCTCTTCTGAGTGCCTGGACCTAGAGATGAGCTTGAAAAGATGCATCAGGAACTCGAAAGCATCCTGTTGTCTCATTGTAGAGAACTCCTCATGCCCACGTCCAACGAGATGCTTGAGCATCGCCGGAGCCAGTCCCCTCTGGTAATTGACCTGGCTTTCGGGGTGTACATTCGCATCAGGTTTCGAATATCGACCAGACCAAAGGCCATCACCAATCTTTCGCAGTTGTGTTTCTAGATCGGCAGCAGCCTCGTCAACAACAGGCATGTCCTTTCCCGGCAAGAAATAGCGATCACGGAACGAGGGAAAATCGAAGAGACATTGTATGACGCTGGCAAGGTAGCAGCTATTCCCCAGATTCTTCAAGCCAGTGAGCCCTGGGCCAAAGACTGGTCTCAACTCCTTGCCATCCTCAGTAGTCATACTGAAGTCCCACTTCATATTCTGATCGATCTGCATCTCTGTAAGACTTTTCTCCGTTTTTTGCCGCTCAGCCAGGACAATACCCCAATGGGCTAAATGTTGAGCAAGATTCTCATCGACTCGCTCCTCGTCGCACTTGTAGCAGTAAATGTCGGCATTGCCTTCAGGCGTGATCGATCCCAGCTTGACCGCTACCCCGTGCCTAGATTCGCTAGAGTGCGCCAAGGCGTGAGAGTTTCCGTCAACACCTCCCATCTGCTTGCGACCGCATCCCAAATTGCCGCACTCAAGACATAGCCAGAGGTTTTCGTGTAGGGTGCAGCCAGTGCAATGTCCTAGTTCACCTTGCTCTATTTTGCGAGGTTGATTCTGCCGCATGAGCAGAACGTGTTCGCAGCTTGTCAGCTCCTGCTCCCAGGCTTTGACCTCCTCCTTCCTCGAAAATGTGTTTGCGGCCATGATCCCATTCATAACCGAGGAAAGTTTATTGTTTTCAATGTCAAGCTCGATATTGCATTCGTGGCACTTCGCGGTGAAAAACATGTCGTAACGATCTTCGTCCGTCTCAGCAGAGATTGCGAGGCGAGAAATTTTCGCCGGAGGTTCATCTCGAATAATATTCGTTCGCTTTCGACGAATGTTCATGGCAAGAGGGTGGTTTCGAATGGAGGAATGAAGCCTCGAGTGCGAGCCATCGCCAGCGCAGCCGCCGTTGAAACATTCAAGACACACATCGAGGCCTGCGGAGTCATCCTGAACACTAGACATCAGGACCATGAATCGAAATACCCGTATACAGCTACTTACAATCGAGTCGAAACACTGTGTGCAATCCTCGCGGTACACAGACTGCAAAGGCGTAGGAGGCGTGAGTCCTAATGGAGGCTGATCAGCGCCCACTGACCACAAGTGACCGCGTAAACGCGCAGCTTCATTGTTTGGCAAGTGACCCAAGCGTACCTGTGGACTCAAGATGATGGCACGACATGGTAGAATGTTTTTCGAGCCTCGAGACTTGAGGATGTAAAAGATGTGCACTACAACGACATTGGCTTTTCTAATGTGGTCACTGGTGTGACGGAAGCTGTCTGCCTGTCACTGGCAAGGGGGCTGACAGAAGTTCAGAACGGTTTAAACATGATGTTGTTGTTGTATTGAGGAATAAGCCATGCTCGTGCTGGCAGCCGCATCACGTGATGGCCTCACCAGCACCCCATGTACATAATATTCCCATGTTCCCACAACTTGGGAACATTAGCTCTTTATTCTTCTCAATACAAGCCAATTTTCCCTAAAAAATATTCTACATCTCGGTCGCCAACGGCAGTTGTTATCGGTGTGGGTTCAGGCGTCAGCGCCTTCCACCACGTGTGCTCTATTCCTCAATATTTTTTGACATTTCAAATGGCCAGATTGCGAAAAAGGGAAATAAATAGGTGTGGTGGTGATTCATTCTGGGTCCAATGTTATCTTTCCGGAGGGGCTGTAGAAGATCACAGAACCAATCGGCCAACAGTGGATTTAATCTGAGCACAAAACTTCCTGCGCGACATCATGCAGCTTGTACCAAGCTAATAACCTGCCTTGTCCAGCTACAAACAATTGATCGCCTCACAAGTCACGAGTATCTTCTTTTCAGATCATCGAATTTGTTATCTTCCTACATCGTTCATAGCCTATGTACCATCATCACGTTACAGCTTCAGGCCGAGCTCGGCCGGATTTCTGACCTCCACCAGAAGTTTTCCTTGATTCCTACCGTTGTACAGGTCAACCAGCGCTTGCTGCGCTGCCGCCAAGCCGCCCTTCACAATTGTCTCGGTCTTCTTCATCTTACCCTCCGCCAGCCACTGCGATAGCTCTTTTCGAATGGCAGGAATTTGCTCCTTGTGATCGAAGACGATGAAGCCCTGCATCTTTATTCTCATGGTGATGAGCTTGGAAATGTTTTTCGGTCCGACAGGGGCGGAAGTGTTGTATTGGCTGATGCCGCCGCACATGACGAATCGCGAATGCTCCTTAGCACGAGCCAGGCACATGTCCAGAATCTCGCCGCCAACTACGATAACATTAGTCCGCATCCCAACCAACAATCTTTGACCATTCTGACATACCATTGTCAAAGTATACGTCGATGAAGTTCTTCGTAGCAGTCTTGAATATTTCCTTGAAATCAGCGGCCTTGTAGTTTAGAGCTGCGTCGAAGCCAAGTTCATTGACTAGCCACTGGCATTTGGAATCAGATCCACATATTCCCACGACTGTAGCACCCTTGATTTTTGCTATTTGACCGGCAACACTTCCTGTTGCACCAGCTGCACCCGATACAACAACCAAGTCACCCGGCTTGGGATCTCCGATTTGTGTCATTCCCCACCAGGCAGTTGCGCCGGTAAGACCAAGAATCGAGAGCATATCCTGGGGCGCTTGTAGATTCAATCCTGGGAACGCAGAAGTAGGCTCAAACTGCTCCTCGTTGAGCACAGCATATTGAGTCCAGCCGGACATGGCGCTGACGAAGTCGCCTGATGATACAAGTTTGCTCTTGGTAGCCAACACGCGAGCAACAGACGCGCCACGCATGACGGCCCCAATCTTCACGGGTGGTATGTAGGACCTTGAGTCTAGCGAAGACATCCGTCAGCGCGTGAAAACGCGACATTGGCATCGTGACGAAGAGTCTGCGACATCTTCAATGCACACGTACCGTTGAGCCAGCCTCGCATAGCGGGATCTAGTGACAGATACAGTACTTCCACCAGAATCTCGCCATCCTTCAAGTCGGCCGCTGAGGGGATCGGAGACTTCTTCTCGTGGAAAGTCTGTCCCGGAATGATATTATCGGTCGGGCGCTCCGCCAATATTATGGAGGAATTTCCTTGCTTCATGATGAAGCACTAGAGAGAGAACACGGGAAGCGACGGAGCTGGGACCCTTCGTATCGCAAATGAGGTGAGCCAAGTAACAGTAGCCTGCCGGAACATGAAACGACGAAGAGCGCCTTTGAAGCTTCTTAAATCAGTGGTAAGCCTTCGTCAAGATTGGTAAGAGCTCAGCTGTTGAATTGGCAGAATGACTGGGAGTTTCAAGAAACGGGATATACGGAGTAGGCATCGGTCACTTCGCCTGATCTGGCGCAGCTGGTCTTGGACCTCGGCGGAGCTCAGACCTTGGACCTCGGCAGCTCCACCAGTCGAAACTTGACGTCACTTGTATTCCCGGATGGATCAATCAGTCTCCAATGAATTGGGTCAAAACTTAAGAGTCGATAGAGATATGCTGTGCTGCTGAAGAGATCAAGGAGCCATTCCCGGAGCATGAACACGTACTGTCCCTCCTTCCGGCTACTTTGTGATACGGGGGGTCGCCCAATCATGCATAATACCAGTCTACCGGTACTTGGCGCCTGGGCCAGTGACGAGCTCACTGGACTATGCTTATTTTGGCCAACTGACATCATACTCGGTTCGTTTGGTAGGGAAATCAAATGTCGACGTTGTAGTAAAGGAAACCGTCCGTTTCTTGTCGGCAATGGGCGCAATCTGTTTGACCACGTATAACGTGCAAATAGATTCATGAGGCTACTCTCTACACGGAGTATGTCATGATACACTATGTCACAACTCCAGGTCAAAATCTCAATGCAATAGAGGAAAGGCTCTCTTGCAACGGTCAGCCAGAGCAACATGCACTGTGTATGGGGAATTATCGTGAGTATGAATCAAGTTTCTTGCACGGCAAAATGCAGGCCTGTCAACGAGGAAAGGAGCATGCCATACTAGGCAACTCATTACCAAATTGTAGCTCCCAAAGTTTGCGGGAAGAATTAGGTACAGACGTCTAGGCACACTTTGCAAAAGAAAGCAGGACCGGCGAGACCTTTCAGTTCTGGGACTGCGATTATAAGAGCAAGTTGACCCAGGGTCGTAGGCTGTAGCAATTCCACACTTTTGATGCATATACATACATAGGTTTGCACTCTGAAAAATCATGTCGAGACGAAATGTTCGCAACAGCTTGCGCCTGTATTGTGTGCATTAGTAGTAAGCTTGCCTTGGCTTATCGCAGACTGACTCGGGTTGATTCGACGACTGATCAAGGTTTAGTTGTTCTTCATTGTCTCAATATCCAAGACATACACTGTACAGTACTAATGCACATGGCAATGTAAGGAGAAAATGGTTGAGACTCGCAGCACTAGATATGTACCTACCTAATTCTGGGCCCAGCTTCTTTATGATCGAAGTGCTCCGCAGATACCTATAACTTACCTCCGGCAGTGCCGAGAGCGCGGTGATAAGCACTGGGCTTCGTCTTCCTTACCCTTACAGGTTGCTTTATTACGCGACCTGCTCGAGCCCCGGACTGCAAAATGCATCTTATGATTATGCGCGCCCCTCCCTCCGCGACCGCCGCGACTTTAGATCGGCCCTGGACAGCCCGAAGCTTGCACCACTGCTAGTACAATGGATGCTTCGCACAGGCCGACTACAACAATTCAATCTCGCGACACGCGTTGAAAAAGAGGTGGGAAGAAGAAGTATCAGCGCACCCTGCCCAGGACGTCCTAGGCGGCTCACGCCGCACGGGGAGGAGTGGCCCCCCCCTTTTTTTTTTTCCAAATGCAACATCTAGCGTCTGCCGCGCCGACCATTATTATCAAGAGCGTTACTCCGCGAACTGTATAAACTTACTCGGCGAACTGTTTTTGCCAAAATGCTCCACAATCTCAGGACTCCCTTTGTACTTTCCGTCCGAAGACAGTGCTTCAGAAAAGACACACTGCCACACTAGTGCAGCCATTTTTCCACCGTCATTGTCGCGCCTCACGCTTTGACGCCGCTCGCGATGCCTTCCGACACGACAGCCGACCTGGCAGCGGATGGGGACGCTTCTTCGAGCCCTTCCATGATTTCTGCCGCAACGACTGCGGCTGCCTCGACCGTTGAAGCCCATGAGTTTCCATCTTTGCCGCCCTCAGGCCTATATGATAGCCTGGACGTTGTATTTGTGTTCATTCAAGGCTGGGCCATTGAGAATGGCGTCACGTTCGTCAAGAGATAAACGTCGAACTTTCGAGACATTGACAGCAGCGGCAAGAAGGTCCCTACCTATTGTCTCATCAATTGCGATGGAGGTTACTCTCGGCCAAGCAGAAGTCGAGGGATCCGACAGATCTCAAGCCAGAAGACCGACTGCGAGTTCAAGATGATCGCCTCAGCTACTAAGAAGAACAACTAGAAGTGGACATACAAGGCTTCCGGCACGCATAACCATCCCCCGAGTCTCTTTCCCTCAGCCCATGCTGTCCTTCGTCGCCGGACACAAGAACAGAAAAATCTCACCAAAGAGCTTAGGTACTGAATTGCGGGTCCCTGCCGGCTCGAGAGGTGGGTATGATTGTTCGCCAACGAAGTGACCCTTCCCACACCTTTTTTTCGCACCCGCGATATCTACAACGACCGGCAACATATTCAACAAGAGCAGCTAGACGGGTTATCTGCGACACAAGCGTGGATTCGGGATATTCGAGAAAAGAACTTGAAGAATTTCATCCAGTATGATGACGAACATCGCGTCAAATCTGTGCTCTGGACATATCCTTGGTGTGAGCGGATGTGGAAGGCCTTCCCCGAGGTGCTTGGCGTCGATAACACTTATAAGACGAACATATTCAATATGTATCTGTTCCAAGTCACTGGCCTCACTTTCCAGAAGACCGTTGCGCCAATGGCCGAGGGAAAATCAACGCCCGATGGAAGTAACCAAAGAAGCCAAGCAGAGAGATGCTGATGCTGGAGCCGACGGAGAGAATCCTGAGTTTGACGGAGAAGACATGGTCGCCATCACCGAGCTCACCGCACACATAGATGAGGTCCGCGGTCTTACTATCATAGACCCGAATGCAGAGGTTGATCACTCGCGAGAAGGCATCTTTAAAGCCTGGCAGTCGGTTGTTTACGCCCCAACCGATGATGATTTCGTTGAAGGATGGATTAAGTTAGAGAAAGATTTCAACAAACATCAGCAGCATATTCTCAATTACATTCGGAATAAATACATGCCGTGGCAGTATCAGTGGGCAAAATGCTACATTGACCTCTATCGCAACTTTGGGCAGCGCGTCAATAGCCCAGTTGAAAGCGCCTATCGTCAGTTAAAGACATTCCTTGTTGGCGGTTCGGCGCATCTCTTCCATCTCCATAAATCGATTGAACAGATGCTGGAGATAAAAGAGAGAGAGTACACAGACGCCGCAGCT
>SRPQ01000328.1:0-24514 GCA_018360075.1 Claviceps cyperi
TCTCTTGTTCTTTCTCAGTGAGCTGAGGTTCTGTTCTTTGTCCGTCTGGACACCCGTTCGACTTTGATCCGGGTTTCCATCTTTTTCGGCCCTTTCGACCTCCCATATTTCTTTGATATATGTACCTATGTACCTAGGTACTGTACCCAATCAGCGCGTGCATTTTCTTGGAAGTCTCCTCACCCAATCACTCGCCTACCACTGCCACACCTCGGGAGTCTGCATGCGACAATCATAAAACGCAGGCAACCTAAAATTGTGCGTTATTACGCGCCCGGAAGACGGCCACGCTGTATGTAACTGGATGGTCTGCGTCTCAGGTACGCCTCATACGCCTGCTGTGCCTTGTATCGCGAACATGAAGTGGCGGCTGTTTGGCATAGAATCGACGATCTCGGGGAGGCAGTTTTCAACTGCTTAACTACCGCTATTCGCGACATGAAACATGATGCAGAAACAACACTACGACACAAGGCAGTGCCACCGATGTGCCCTGACGTGGTCTTATATGATACGCACAGGCGAGGGAGAGGTCACGAGGGAGTTCAAGATGTCGAAGAAGTTCTTCGAAGGGAATATATAACAACCCAATCTTTGTCTGCATTGACCCCGTTTCGGTCCCCTTTTCTTCTACACAGAAAATCTTCATCGTCAAACGGAACATTCCCTTTTTTCTCCTTTGTGGCCTATTCTCTTTTTCCTTCATCGTCTTTTCCATCTTGTTCATTTTCACGGTTCGGATTCGTTGCATTTGCATTTCTTGTCATCTCGAGTATTGTTGGAGATTCCAACATATAACGACAACCTTTTTCCCTGGTGGACAGAACTATAAAAGAAAGACCAGACTCCCAACATCATCATCATCCTTTTCTTGTGGAGAGATATTCTCAACTGCATTCGTCAGAAAACTTGCCTTTTTGCCTACATCTTGTATTCGCCACACTCGCATAATATACTTCCAAAGGGACTCCCTATATCTTTATCTTGTCCCAGACTACTTTCTCGACCCTCAAAATTCAGTCCTCGGGTTCTTCGCCGGCCCTTCTGCCGTTCTATCAAAAGCATTTGCCTCTTCGCACTGCACGGTGCGCGTCCAGGCCTCGGCTGTATTTGTATACCTCGACTGCAGCGGCTGCGCCTGTTTCAGGTCGCGTCAAGATGAGTACCAGTCGTAATTCACGTGCCTCAGACATGGTTTTCATGGCTTTGAAGGTCTTGCAAGTGGTTGCTCTCAGTATTCTTATTGGACTGACGGCCCGTCATGTATCTTACATGATGGTTCCCGGCAAAGAGCTACCGAAGACTTTGGCCGCTACTCTTGCGCTTGTAAGTGAAAATCACACTCATAATCTCATTCTACCAGCCATTTTCGTCTGCCTCGAGGCATCCTTTCGCAATTGGCAGATTCACAATAGACGCTAATCAAACATCTTGGCGCTTCTTCTTCCTCTTCGTTGCACCAGGCCGTCATAATGGTTGTGTATAGCGCCATCACGATCATCCTATACCTGATGGGCAAACTGCTTCTTATCATCCCCGTCTCAGTTGGCGAGGTTTTTTGCTGCTGTTGCAACATTCTTGTCGCAGCGTTAATTGGGATCCCACTGAGGCACGCCAGTTGCCACTCCTTGAAAAATACCGACAACAAGGCTGAGTTCCTTCAGGTCCTCCACCAGCAGGGCAGCGCCAGAGAGTTCGAAGTCATGAACGCAGACCGTGCAACCTGCATCCAAACCAAAGCCGTCTGGGGGCTGCTCCTCAGCCTCTGCATCCTTTTCGGCACCACCAGCATACAGTCCATGAGCTTGGCTCATGACCAGAAACATTTATGAGGTTACGACCGTGGGGTACCAACACAAACTAGGAGAACAGCCGCGACGGCAGCGGCAACACCTTTGGTAGCTACACCTCCGCGAATGCTATCAAAGGCCGCCAGTCTCGGTACAATGGCATTGACTCAGGGTCCGATGACGCGACATGGGGGCAACTTCAGTAGTGGTCCAGACGCCCTCGGTATAGACTTTCCTCGGCCTGATCAGCAATTCGCCCCTCGACGTTCTCCCCCGCCGGTCCCCACGAAAATGACGCGCGAAAAAGCAGCTCCTATTTGATCTTGTTCGCCACCATCGCTTCAAGAAGTGTCGCTCTTGTCTCCCGCCCCTGCTGCTGCACCTTGAAAAAAGCTTCTGTGGCGATTATTTGTCTAAGCCCACTTTCGGCATGTATTGCCAAGTCTAGAGACGAGACGCAAGACGGTGGAACGAATCGATGGCTGGTGGGACTTGGGTTTATTAGACAAGAGGCAGACTATTTTGGGAAAACGTGATTCGGTGGTTTAACTGGTGGTTTGGCAGGATAAAAACAAAAGAAAAAAGAACAAAAAAAGTCCGGCGAGTAACGAATGGCGTTGAAGGTTTCAGAGGTACATGAATTTCATGGGAATATGGAGTCTCGCGGGTCGGGCTTTGTAATGTCGAGAGATTTGCACAGCGCGGCGTTAGATGACAAAGAAAGAGGAATAACACACAACAGAACGTGTGAGAAACCATGGCATATAGACATTGTGAGTAGCTCGGATCGGTAATGCAATTTTGGGGCCATCTGCTCCCTGATAGTCTGCTAGACATGTTCCATGGCGCGGCCCGCCTGAGCTTCCGTTTCCATCGCAGCTTATCAGCTCGTTGAGTTTGCGCTGGGTTTCCCGCCTGCGCTTTGAATTTTGGAGGATTCATTTTCTTCTCTCTCCTTCCAGAGTTCCACAATCTTGCTGGTAATGGCTTGCTCATAAACCTCCTACATTTGGTCAGCCATTTGAGTGTAAAAGGAATTGATGAACGAATGGCAGGGTGCGAGTAATTTTGTATGTACCTTGCTCGGTGACTTGTGGAACATATCTCGTTCAAGGTTCCAGCCAAGTTCGGCGACTCTCATATGATCAATGTCCTCACATGCCAGTGAGATATTTGAAATGCTGCAGACATGTTAGCAGTCTGTCTGGACGACAAGGGTAGCATCGTGAGGGCTATTTTGCAACAAAAATGACAGAGCCCGATAGGTAGCGTATTTTGGCACATACAGATCCATTGTTAGACCCATACGTTCATTCGCACTGGTGCCTAATTGCCATGCCATGCTGTTGAGCGTGGACTGCGTGGTCTGCAAGTCCCTGCTAATCACCAGATATACTAGCTGGTGAAGTGGAACTACAGCCGGTGTTTGTTTCGGCTGCTGGGCTGCCATCTGATCAGACCCAGCCGTTTGCTGCATACCTTTTTCTGCCATGACCGCTTTGTAACTGGTAGCTGGAACGCTTCGGCTCGACGATTCAACTTGTCTTGGCTAAGATGGAAAGCTCCAAGATGGAAAGCTGATGAATCCCGCAACAAAACTGGGGTGGAGACGGGCTTAGAATGAAGATTGTCGTTGTCGTGCAGAACTCCAGAGGCGACCTTGTTCAAGATTCTCAAAGTCATCAAAAAGCACGAGACCAAAGGCGCCACGAAAAGAGGGGTCTGTAATACCTTCCTAGACAAGGGAATCTGCCTGCTACCGAAACACCAACTGGTGATAACATCTCACAATTAAAATATCACGTAGTGATGACAATATCTCACGAGTGATAGCTGAAGGCGGGGTTCGGCCCGACAATTGGGGCAGAGCGTCTCTCAGTGGGAGAATCGACGGCCATCTGACATCTGACATCTGACTGTCCAGAAAACAGTAACACATTTTGGTGATTGGTGTTCTTGTATTGATTCATGTAATCACCGTGCTTTTGTGTGTCCTCTCCTGGTCTTCAGAGGCCATTCTAATTTACAAAGTTGTTGAGCAAATTGGGGGGCAAAATGGAACTTTCCTTTTGACTAAAGAGCTAACTTAACTAAGTTAACTAACGTTAACTAGTTAGTTAACTAAGTTTCCCAAGTTGTGGGAACATGGGAATATTATGTACATAGGGTGCTAGGGTGCTGGTGCGGCCGTCACGTGATGCGGCTGCCAGCACGCAAATGGCTTATTCCTCAAGAAAAGTAGATGTATGTGTGCACGTGACTTCTGCCCTGTATTACCGCCCAGCGTAGTAGGGACCTATGTATATCCAATAATCCGACAGAGGATTTCTGTTGCTGTCTTTCATTCGGAATCAGTTGGGAACGAAAGTAGGCTTGAGGGACGCTGGATAAGGGTGATTTGCGGCACTGGAGACAACAGTCTTTTTTTAAGGGCATCGAGGACCTTGGAGGCCAGAGCAAGCAAAGATCCCAACGAACATTCATGCGTCTCGTGTACAGGCAGAGGCAGTTTTTCTCCTCGTTAATTTACTCTCCGACGCAAACAGCATACCCCAACCAGAGCGCACTACAATCCGACCCCACGCCCGTGTTCATCCGGTAGAAGTCATCCAAGCTGATACCTGCTGCAGTGGCAATGCTCCAACACCCATCGCCACTGACGACTGTGTGCCATTTTTTGCAATTCTTGGACGCTCCGGGTTGCGTTGGCGCCGGCGGAGCCACTACCGTCGTTGTAGGCACTGTACTGCTTGTCGTTGATGTGGGCGTCCCAGAAGCCAAAACGCAGACTTGTTCATAGCCGTCTGGGGTCATCTGGCTCCAAATTCCCGTATCACAGTCGGACCCGATCCAGGGGTTGAGCCGAGTCAAGTCTGCGACCGTGATGCCGAACAGCTGCGGCACCATGGAACAGTTGAAATTGGCTGCAGTACCGAGAGATCAGTATGGATAAAGGGGCGAACAAATCACAGAAGCCAAAGGGGAGTGAAGAACAAGGCTGAAGGGAAAGAAGCAAATCTGAAAGCACGTCGTCTCACCCTTGTCCTGGATCCGGAAGTTCGTATAGCAGCCACATCCCGAGGGCTGCACTGGCGAGACCGGAATGCGCGTACGATTCACCGAAACGCAGTAGTCGTACGGCAGCACCACGGTGGCTAAACAAAGACATTGGCGTCAGTAAAGTACCTCGGCCAGTGAACATATCCCAGACTCGCAGAAGCAAAGACAAACTGAGACCGGTCAGGACCCTGAGAGGAGAGTTCTTACGAGGAGACTCCCACTTCCGTATGCAGTAGCTTCGGCCTGCTTGCAGAACACAATCGCCTGTTGCAGAGAGGCTGGGATTCCACTCCACTAGCTCCTCGACAGTGACATTCGCAAAACGCGCCCAGTTGGAGCATGCATTACCCACGGAAAGGTCCTTCAGCTTGGACGTGGCGTCGAATGCGTTCTCGTACTCGAAGCAGCCATCGATGGTGCCGGGGGCTCGGGGGAGCAAGGCCGGCGTTTCGATTGGGCCGGGCACGAATTCCGTTGTCGAGGCCGGGCGTGTGAATGTGGTGGCTGGTGCAATCGTCGTGTAGCCGGGATAGGTCTCGAGGTTGCCGACTGGTTTTACGCAGTAGGAGGTCTTGGCCCAGAGATTGCTGCAGGTTGGGTTGATCTGAGGGTTGAGAAAGTAGAAGTCGGATAGGGCGAGACTGAACTTGAGGGAGATGGCGGCGCAATACTCGCCGGCTTCAACCTTTTCTCTCCATTAGTATAGTGTGATGATGATGATGATGATGATGATGATGATGATGATGATGATGATGCAGATGGCTGTGAGTATGGGGCATTATCTCTGTTACGAATCTTTGGACGCTGACTGATGATTTTCAAGGATCAGCATAATGCCGACTTACATAGTACCACTGCCCACATCTCGTGTTGGACTGCGGCTGCGCATTCGACGGCACAGGGGCGGGTGTTGTCACTGCGTTGCCGGGCCCAACGACGGTTGTTCCTGATGGTGAGCTACTAGTAGAGTTAGAGTCGCGCTGAGTGGAACAGGTATGTACTGTTCGATCTTCGTAGTCCGGTGCTGCCTCTCCTACTCCTCTCCATCGCTGGTTTAGACGAAATTGACGCAAAATGGTGTTGAAGCTCACCTTGCACAGAGATACCAGCCCCTCCACGAGGCCAAGTTCGAACAAGACGGGTTAATCATTGGATTCCAAGCCAAGACTTGCGCAAGCGTCGCATTCCAGCTCGTCATCAGGGTCTCGCACGTGTCATAGAGTTCAAGCTGATATGTTCGACACGTGCTCCCCGCAGGCAGACATAAGGACTGTCCCGCCGCAGGAAGATTGTCGCATCCGAGATTAAGGCTGTTCATTGTAATGAGCTGGTGCGTCGAGATGCCCCTGGCACCCGAAATGGTGACACACGAGTCATCCTGTGTGATAGTGTAGGCCGTCCCGGTGCAGACCGGCGGCTGGGAGGGAAACTGAGTCGCGTTGAGCGCGTAGGATGTTGGCGTGGCGAACTTGTAGTCTGCAGCGCTGCAGCTCTGGGTCGTGTTGGCGAATGCCTGCGCGAGGGTGTCGCTGAAGCCGAACGGTGATGCTAGCTGCAGCTGCTGGATTCCCAGCTCGCATTGGGAACATGTCTGAGCCGATGTGTAGTTTGGCTGGTTGGCCCAGCCTGCCACGACAGCGTCACAGTATTTCCCGGACACGCTGGCCGAGTCGAAACATTCAGTTTAGGCTGCGTGGGGGTGGGGAAATGAGAGATCAGAGGCATGAGACGAGACGCACGTTTCTTTCAGGCATGATAGGCTCGCCGCGTAGAGAAAGCGGTCGACGAGATAAGTGGCTGCGACCGGAAGAGCAACATCAGCATGATGTCTGCATCTTTCTAGTGGCTCAACTTCAGGGGCATGAGCAACGACCATGGGGAACAGGGCTGCGATCTGTCGAGCCCCTGTTTTCATCTTGTTTGTCTGTCTCTTGATCAAACTCACCTGGGTAGGCAAATTTGTTTGGCACCATAACGTCGGAAGAAGCGGTGCATGTTTGCGAAATGGAAGCCCGGAGGCTTTGCAAGTCATTTCGACAAGAGCTCTCGCACAAGGTTGTGAGCTGCTCGCTCGGGAGAATCTCAACAGCTGCTCCCCTGTAAAACACATTATTGTCAATATTACAAATGTTCGTATCCAAAGGCAAAATCTTCGAGCTTGGGCGAACGTGTACATACTCCAAACCAGCATATCGCGGCAACCACGCCGGACAGGACGAGATCGTCTTATTCACAGTCGCAAAGCAATCATCACTCAGTCCGAGCAGGTCATGAGGGAATATGTAGCCGTCGAATTGCTGGCCTTGAACGGTTGAGAGCACGGCGGCCGAAATGGCTACCATCAACATCATGAAAATGGCCATGGTGTCGGAGTTGGTCAAGGGGCATGTGCGAGGGCGATGTTCTGTGCGAGAGGCGATGACTTCCCACTGCTACTAAGAGCTTCTTGGTTTATACATATCATATCACACATGGCATGAACCGTATGGGAGGAAGTCCGGGATTGTGTCGCAGCGGGGAGTGGAATGACCCCCGAGAAAGAGGCGACGACGAACCTGTGTGTGTGTGCATGTGTGTGAGGTTGATCGCCCAATTCCATTCCAATTGTCTTGACCACAAGCAAGGGACGACTGCGTCTCATTGAGGGGGGCGTTTCACGGATTACAAACAGGCCTTTGACTTGAGATTGAACAGCCCATCTGACCGTCCCGCTATTTCGGCCATCTGACCATCCAGAAGATCGAATCGTTTTAATTCGCGACCCGGAAGCAAATCCCACCCAACATGGCGCACACTGCATGACCAAGCGACCGGTGCAGGATGGCCGGAGCTGAGGTGAGATAAGACGCCGTACATTGGCGAGGTTA
Organism: Claviceps cyperi; assembly: GCA_018360075.1. Taxonomy (NCBI): domain Eukaryota; kingdom Fungi; phylum Ascomycota; class Sordariomycetes; order Hypocreales; family Clavicipitaceae; genus Claviceps; species Claviceps cyperi. The sequence goes on from SRPQ01000328.1 coordinate 7,718, forward strand.
CATTGGTTCGCGGGTTGTCATACTATGCGGGGTTATTTGCTTGGTCAACATGGGGTTGTCCGATGTCGATCTGGTTCCTGCGTCAAAAGTTCTAGACAACAGGTCCCCTTGCTTGTGGGGTGCCAATGTTGAATGCGGAACGGGTTTGATAGTCTGAGAAGTCCGAGACGATGTGCTTCGATCATCTGAAGACAAAGATAGTCGGAGGAGCGAAGGGTAGTACACAGGATGATGAACCATGATCCATCGCCGGCTGACATGCAGAAACGTAATTTCACCCACATTACACCGGAGGAGTGCGGAGGGTCTCCGTAAGGAGTCAGGGTGAAGCCGAAAGGGCGGCATCAGCGGGTCTTGACGAGCTCGGCAAGTGTGTTGATGTGTGATGTGAAGAGGGGATGGCGGGCGCCAAAGATACGATCATGAGACAGCCTGGAGACGTTGCGATGGATAAGGGCTTGCACTGCGGTGACGGTGCCTGGTGTTGGGATACAAGTGGCTCTCATTCTTTTCTGGCGGTTGCGCTTCTCACCTGATTTCATCTGCTTTGACGCAATCTTTAAGAGGCCTGCTCTTCAATCTCTGTCTCCTCCTGCTACAACTCTTTTCTCTTGGGGGCAGCCAATAGTCTCCTGAGGCAGAAGAGCACAGCGATTTACCATGCAATTTCTCGCCATTGCTGCTTTGGCGCTGCTGCAGGCCGTTGCATCGTCCTCTGCTTCTCCTGAGGCACTTCTATACCCCCCCTCTCATCGAAGTGTTTACGCACGTCGGCTTGAAATCACTCGGGATAATACATATTCCACAGCTCTGAAGGCCTTACAGGCCAGGGAGGACTACACGTGTGGTCCCGGAAGTGAGTTACTCTATAGCCATTTTACTTGTTGACTGTATCTCTAACAATGTGCGCAGGGCCATGCAGCAACAAAGCATGTTGTGGTGGTATGAATCCCGACTCCTGAGGCTGAATGCCTTGTCATTAAATGTCGAAGCCTTGGAATCGTTTTGCTGAGATTGGTCCAGAGTCTGGAAACTGCGGCTACGGGGCTACATACTGTGGCAAAGGCTGTACCAGCAACTGCGATGCCGTTGCCGAGTGTGGCAAAGATTCCAAAGATGGCAAGACGACTTGTCCGTTGAACACTTGCTGCTCCCAGTACGGGTTTTGCGGTACGACCAAAGGTATTTAACTATATCTCCGTTGCCACCGCGTAGGACTGTTGTTAACACTACATTGTATCAGACTTTTGCGGCAAAGGCTGCCAGTCAAACTGTAATGAAAAGCCTTTACCCCCTGGGGGCTCAACACAGGGGAAGACCCTATCAAGAGGTAAAAGGGCATCTGCCATGTGATTCCAGTCAAAAAGTCGCAATGCAAAAACCGGTGACTGACACCTAAATAAATATATGTAGTGATTGGCTACTACGAGGCTTGGAATGCCCGGTCTACTTGTCACAAGACATCGCCAAAGGACCTACCACGTATGAGTTCCCGCAGCCTCGAACGTACATGACACGTAAGATCTGACATGAAACTCTCATCTCTTGCAGTTGCGGCCCTGACGCATCTAAACTACGCCTTTGCGTACTTGGACCCGACGTCTTTCAAGATCACAACCATGGACGCCGCAACACCCGTTTCGCTCTTTGACGACTTGTCCGACCTGAAGACCACGAACCCAGACTTGAAGATCTTTGTCAGTATCGGTGGCTGGACCTTTTCAGACAACGACACTTATACACAGCCCATATTTGGAAATATAGCGCGCAGCTCAGCGAACCGCCAGTTATTCGCCGACGGGCTGGTCTCATTTCTGTCTTACTACGGATTTGACGGAGTTGATCTAGACTGGTACGGAAAGGCCGGGGGCCCTGACTTCGTCTTCTACAGTTGCGTTTCAAACATTGAATAATGGCTGTTGACACCTTGAAATAGGGAGTATCCTGGGGCACCCGATCGGGGTGGTAAGAAGGAAGATACGAAGAATTATGTTGAGCTTGTCAAGACGCTCCGAGCTACGTTTGACAAGACAGGCCGTAGCTTAGGCATCACGTTCACGGCGCCGTCTTCGTACTGGTATCTGAAATGGTTTGATCTGCCAGGAATGATGAAATACTGCGACTGGGTCAACTTGGTATGCTATTACTTGACTTCCTTCTCTCTCTCGGACTTCTTCGATGATTCTTTTTTGTCTACTTCTATCCTCTGCCCACTTCTCGCATTGGGGAGTTTTTCTCTCTTCTTGTCTTCTTCTCTTGCATATAATCAATCATTGTATAAGACGGCAGATCAGCAGCTTTGCGCCCCTACTAAATTGAGTCAGATGTCTTACGACCTACACGGAACTTGGGACAGCACAAATCCAATGTAAGTCTTGCTTTTTTTTTTCGCAACTTTTGGCCTTTTATGTATAGATTCGATGGCAATTTTGGCAATACTAAAGAAATGACGAATAGAGGCGCTATTGCCCAAGGCCATACCAACTTGACAGAGATCAAATTGGCTGCCGAGCTCTTCTGGCGTGTCAAGATCCCAGCCCACAAAGTCGCGCTGGGCTTTGGCTTCTACGGTCGGGCTTTCACACTTTCGGATCCCAGTTGTACAACGCCAGGGTGTCCCTTCTCAGGGGGCGCAAAGCCGGGTGTGTGCACCAAAACAAGCGGATGTAAGTTGACTCTGACCCCAGACCTTGCCTTTCGATGTGATAGATGCTAACAAAGGGAAATCCGGTACAGATCTCGCATATTATGAGGTGCAAGAGATTCTGAAGAAAAATCCCAGCATCAAGATCATGCACGACAAACAAGCCGCAGTCAAGTACTTTACATTTGATAAGAACCAGTGGATCTCTTACGACGACGAGGACACGTTCAAGCAAAAGGTTGAATGGGCGAATAGTGTTGGCTTCTCGGGCTCGCTGATCTGGGCGTCCGATCTCGGTATGCATCAAGACTTATGCCAAAATGACCCTGCTTTCACTCTACCTTCAGTCCTGTCATTCTGACTTTTTTGTGACTGGCCACCGCGGTTGTAAAAGACGACTACGAATTTACCGCACATGCCTCCCTCACCGGCAAAGACAAACTAAAAATCAACTCACCACTAAGCAAAAAGACCGTCGTGAGCGCCCAGATGACAAAAGACAGCCTGGATTCATATCTCCGTAAGGACTGTTACGTACAAGAGGATTCTCTCTCTGCTTGCAAGTCGGGTGACGACCAGGTTGGCTATGACAAAGCCGGACGGGTGAGACTGATCCAAAACCCCAAAACATCCATTCTATACCATGGAATGTGTCTCGTTGCCTTCTTTCAAAGGAAAAAAGAGCCTTTTCAGTCGCTGATCAACGTTTCGCCGGAAACAGTCCAAAGATTACAAGCCCATCTGCTGCCCCAAGGGCAGTGGAATGACCAAATGTCAGTGGAGAGGCGGCACTGGTGGCACAAACGCTGGACGGGACTGCAATGGGCAATGCCACGCGGGCGAGGTCATAATCACAATGTCTAGCTACGGCGGTTCACCAGGGGAGTCTTCCGAGAAAGCTCACTGCACGCGAGGCAAAAAGGCCTTTTGCTGCCAGATGGGCATATTCAATGAGGCGCTCAACGAGTGCAACTGGTCCAGTGGAGTGTAAGTTTTCTCGATTATCAAACAAGGTCTTCTTGCTCTATCACTATCCTGGGGCTCGGCTTCCGTCGGAGCATTGGCTAATTCTGCTTGGACATACAGCGGGAGCTCGTGTAAGAAGGACCAGCAAAAGGTCGCGTACATGTGGGATAAGACGGGCTGGGGCACCGTTTTCAAGCACGGAAACGAATTCTGTTGCCCCAAGGACGAGCAGCCACCGTTGTTGGACTGCCGCTGGGTCGGAAAGGGCGACTGTGCGGACAATACGTGTGGCTCATCAGAGGTGACTCTCCTGACGGATGAGCGCGGAGACTCTTATGGTGGTTGCTCTTGTAAGTTACGTTTTCGTGCAGATGTTACGATTCTTCGAAATCTGGCTTTGTCGTTTAATTTTTTTGACTTTTCTTGGTCATCCCTTCAGACTTCTTTCTTCTGTTCCTTGTCTTCCTTGGCTCCTTTGAACATTCCTGATCTGAACAACATAGGGGGCCGAAAGCGAGCGCTTTGCTGCACGCCAAATACTCAAAAGCTGCAAACCGAGACCTGCGACTATGACTTTTGCAATTTGTTGGAGAATCGGGCTGCATGCGAAGATGAGGCTGGGTACTATGACGAGGAAGGCTACACAAGTATCCTCAAACGGTCTTCGTATACCACTGGCGATGGCCGGACGCTCTGGACCTACGATGATGGTGGCGAGGACGGGACAGACGATGACAAGAGCCATCTCTATCCTCGTGCCAAGCCAGGCTCGCCGCGAACCACGACTCTATCGCTGGTCAAGTGGACAGGGTCTGCCATCTACAAGGGCTATGACCTGGCCGTGACTAGCCGTCCATACAGGCAAGGACTGACCAGCCTCAAGGGCGATGGAGCAGACACGCTCTTCATACGTGGCGGCTATACTCTGCTCAAAGACACGTGTGGCTCAACAGCAATGAAGTTCATCGCTGCGGCAGACTTACCCAAGAAGGGCTTCCATCTGGAGCACCTGCGCGAAATTAACATGTTGAACAGCTTTGTGCGAAGCTTGCTGTCCGGAAGGCTCTTCTCTGGCCTTCCCATGCAGAACAGACTCGATCCCATGGCCGTGTACAGGGGCTGGAACAAGGTCTACACCGTCAGCCTTCCGCTCATAGGGACCGCCGTCCGCGATATGGCCGACTACACGATTCCCATGACGCCGAATGACCGCATCTTTGAAACGATCGGATCATATGCGTACCGCGAGGGCGTCACTTTTCTCCCGGGGACGCTCAATCTCCTGAAACGAACTTTGATGATGGGAAACAACCCACTCGGCAGGGATACGAATTTCAATGCTCTACTGAGCCTAATCGCCAGCAGCGGAGACGAAGACTCGCTGAAGAAGGTGCTCACGGCCATGCAAGGGACCGTCGCCGTCTTCAATTATCTCAATGATGCCGTCTTACACCGGGCTTTCACGGCGGCGGGCAAGACCCTGGCTGCAGAGATGAGCCATGCCAATGAGTTCATTCCGGAGCTCAAGGGTATTTTGGCCGCTTGGAAGGAGTGGGAGCCGGACTATTACGACCATGTTGTAGCCAATGCGCAGGGCTGGCTCACCACTCGTGGAGCCTTGGTTGCGCAGAAGTTTGCCGGCGACATGGCCAAAAACCCAAACGCGTTGATTTTGGTGTCAGAGGCGGCACGAGTTGTGTCGCAGATCGACCAAATCAAATCACCCTTGTCTAAGTAGGCCGGCCTAGCAGAATGCAATGGGCGAGTGAAGAAGATTGACAACACGGGGTCTACTATTTGAAATGCGCCCGAGGGCTAGAATTAGATTTAGCGCCGTTCATGGGCACAAAGTAGGTAGCCAGTTGGCTGCGCCATCTTCATCATACAGCAAAAATTCCATGTCGCCTTGTGATTATATTCTAAGTTTTGTACACAATGCCAATGCATGAGGGCAGATTCCCCGTCGACAGCACTTAACTAGACATTCCTTCTCAAAGTCTCGGCTTGAATACATGGCCTGATTCATCTGTAAACGTAGCAAGCTTGCTCCTCTTGCTGTCTCCGCCATGTAAAACCTGAGTAGGGGCACCAAAGGGGCTGGAATCGGTATCAGACGGTCTGTCCTCGACGTTGACGTAGTTCCTTTCCCCCTCGCCGACGTAAAGCTGTCGGGGGCGCCAGATCTTGACACCAGAGGGAGTCAGCATCTGCTGACGCCAGTGGGCCAACCATCCGACGCAGCGCGGGACAGCAAAGAGGACGGGATAGAAACTAGATATCGCCGGTCAGTTGTTTGTGAAGGGGAAGAGAAAAAAGTTCACACGGGGAAGGTATTCAGAAAATGGAATACGTACTCAAGCGGAAAGCCCATAGCCTGGTAAATCAAACCCGAGTAGAAATCGACATTCGGATACAAATTCCGACTGCGCATGAATTCACTCGCACCAGCATACTTGGCCAGCGCAAGCGCCGTGTCGAGAAGCTTATTCCGACCAGTAACCTGGAAGACCTGCTCAGCCAGCTGACGAATAGCCTTGGAGCGCGGATCAACGTTCTTGTAGACACGATGTCCGAACCCAACCAGAACACGCTCCCGCTTCTCAACCTTTTCCATAAAAGCAGGCACGTTTTCCGGGGATCCAATCTCTATGAGCATGCGGATGGCGCTCTCAGACGCGCCACCGTGAGAAGGTCCATAGAGAGCCGCGCAACCAGCCGCCACCGCGCTGTAAGGATCAACGAGCGAGCTTCCCACCTGGAGGACCGTCGCCGTCGAGCAATTTACTTCATGATCGGCGTGGATGATAAACAAGGCATCGAGGGCCTTTTCCAGCACCGGATGGGGCTGGTAGTCTCGCCCAGAGAGGTGATCAAGCAGATACAAGAAATTTCCCGTGTAGGACAGCCCCTGCGCTGGACGGTTAAACGGTCTACCCATACGCATGCGGTACGACGCTGCCGCAAGCGTGGCCGCCTTGCCAATGATGCGCAGGATCTGCTTATCCAAGACCTGCAGCGAGGGAACGTGGCCGCTCGCCGCGCGGGTATACAGCGTCGAGCCCTGCAGGGAGGGATTCGCCTCGGGAGCGAATGCGCCAAGCGTTGCGAACGCAGACGTCATCATGGACATGGGATGCGAGTCGTACCGGAAGGACTTGAAGATGCCCTCGATGTCGCTGTGGATGTACGTGTGGTGCATGACGTCGTCTTGCCATGATGAGAATTGCGCCTGCGTTGGTAGTTCTCCGTAGATGAGCAGATAGGCCGTCTCTAGAAAGTTGCTTCGCGCGACGACCTGCTCGATTGGGTAGCCGCGGTACCGCAGAATGCCGTCCTGCCCGTTGATGTAGGTGATTTTGCTCTGCACCACGGCTGTGTTCATGTAGGCTGGATCGTAGATGCGGAGGCCCTGGTTGGTCTCATCTTCTGGTCGGTCGTGCGGTGAATTCGCCTTGATTTTCTTTATGTCTGTGGCCCGGACGGCATTGTTTTCTATGGGAAGGTCATAGGTCTTGCCGGTGCGGTTGTCCGTCACCGTCAGGGACTGATTCGAAACCACTTTTCGCGTCATCGTCGTGCGTATGTGCACGGCGGAGGGGGGGATTATGTGTAAGGAGGGAAAGTCAGGAGGGGTAGAAGAGAGGGATGAAGAAACGAGCCGTAGTTAGAGTGCAAGTTATCTGTTTGTGGGAGAAGACGATACTTTTTACGACGAGGAATGACGCAAGCAAAGCTCGCGACTTCACGAGTTCGGCGAGCCGAGGCAACTTTGCATTCCCGGTCATGCGGTCCGCCGCGGCACATGGAACTTCCCGGGCCAAGAGCCGGCTAGCTGCACCCGAGCTCGGACGGATTCCTTCGCTTTCCATTGGCTGTCACGTGTCTGCCCGGACACTTGGGCTTGGACTCACCAGACCAACTATTCCTGGGGCTCCATCCAGTGAAGACTGTGAGCATCACGATTCACCACCAAAATAGACGTCTTGAATGGCAGCGCCGTGTGCTTCAAGCGCAGTATACTTGATCTGTCTGTTAGAACAAAACATGCAAGCGTCCGTTTAAAACTGCTTGATGCCGTCTCCACACTCATATAATCATACAATAAATACCACATCTACAAGTCGAAGCTCATCCATCATCTGTCGCTCAAATCGTCATCGCCCACAGCGCGACTCTCGGATCCAACGCCCGCCAAATAAACGGCGCCCCGTCGCAAAGACCCTCGGCATCGAATCCTCTCCCCGCAACCTCGGCACTCAGTTTCTCCATCTTGGCCTGGAAGACCGCCGCCGCCGCCTTTGTCTGGGTATTCAGCCTACTAAAGAACTGCTGGTCTTGGAAGATGTTGAGGAGCGCCCGGTCCGAATTGACAAACTCGGGGCGAGAAAACGCCGCGGACAGAGCCAGCTGTCCCACAGCCGTGGTCATATTGGGCAGCATGGAAACTATGTCGCGCTCCGTGAGGCTGCCCTTGGTCGTGGGCAAGGGTTTGAAGAAAGACATGGCACCCATGGGGAGTAGCGCGCTGATGAACTGGTCATTGTTGTTCATGGCCTGGTGTTGCACGCTTACGAGGTACGCGATGTGGGTGAGTATGTCTACCAGTGTCGAGCTGGACATTTGGTCGCGGGGCGGGAAGTCAACGGAGCCTGCGTGCTTGACTTCCTCGAACCAGCAGACTAGCTCCTGGTCATGCCAAACTTGCGACTCTTTGTGGTAGGTTGAGTAAATGAAGGTGCGCATAAAGGCCTTCCACGCGGCATAGATGACGCTTGCGTCTTTCGCGAAGGGGAAGTGCTTGATTGGTGGGCCGAAGTTGCTATTGAGAAGGCCTGCTCTTTCAAGGCGGTCCGGGAAATCTATCGGGGGAAGAGAAATTAGCTCTGCGACAAACAGCTTTCGCTGAGTGGAATAAGAGATGCAGATGTGTGCGGAAAACAACACGCATTCAATCACGAAAAAAGCACACGTACAGTTTCCGCGAAATCGACCCTCGGCGTTGTTGTATATATACGCCGTGTAATTGGATGCGGTGCTGCCACTGAACGAGTACTGTTTATCCGTGTAGGCGCCTGGCGCGTAAAGCTTCTCCTGGAGGAATTGGCGAAAGGAAAACCCGTTGAGCATGACTGTTTCTTTGCGTAAGTACACGATCTAACATGTTATACGCACGCGCGCGTTAGGGGGACGTCCACTTACACTTTTTGTACATGGCCAGCACAGGATGATTTTCGCTCATGCAGCGCTTCGCAGCCAGGTACGGAAGCTCAACAACAAGATGAGTACTGACCAAATGTCGCCAGGGCGTGTCCCATGCATCGTTCTGGCCAAGTAGCATCTTGGCAAAGAGCCAATCAAGGGGCGCATCAGCCGGCGTGTAAATCAAGTCGGCGCCACGATTCGTCTTGATAGCCAAAGGTAGCCATGCATCGTCCTGGACGCTGATGTAGAAATAGGCCTCACAGCCGGCTGCGAAGCGGCCCTGCTGCAGGGGCAGCGTCGCGAGAACGCTGTAGTCGGCGTAGAACAGCCTACCGCTGCGGAGGAGTTCCGTCGTCGTCATGGTCGTCAGGTTGCGCGCGACATCATCCGGGACCGCGAATGGGAGACGCTCTCTGGGGTGCAAGCGTCGGAGCACAAATGGGTTGAGTGTGAGGCGCTGCATGGAAAAGTACAGATCACTGGACTGATTGGTGTAGAAGCTGGTGTCGATGACGTTTCCCATCGATGCCTTCCATTGTCCGTCGTACAGCTTGGAGAAGTCGGCCAGTGAACGAAGGCCACCGGTCTAAGAACAGCCACCAAGTCAGTTGCCAATATTATGCCGAGACTTTCATGTTATGAGAACTCACTTTGACAAGTTGTGCCATAAGAACGGCCACGTCTTGCTTCACCAGGTTCTCATGTCTCAGCTGCTCAACAGTGAGAGCGGCTGTGTCTGCCTTCCAGAGGGCGTCTCCGAGGGGCGCGGCCGGATATGCCGTCGGGCCTCGTTCCGGACCAAGTCCGTACAAAATTCCTTCCCTCTTAAGTCTGACGGATTGAGCCCTTTCGCGGGGATTTGGGTCTTGGTACGGAAGCACAAGCCGTCCGAGGTCCCCATCTTGTGTCGTATTGCCATAGCTGCCTGCGGCTACATCAGAGGAGAGCAGTGCGGCTGCGCACAAAAATGACGGTACCAGCTTCATATGTGCAGTAAACAAGATATCGATTCGAGAGCCTTCGAAACGCTGCCCAACGCGGTATGTTTCTTTTTCTTCTGGCCCACTCCTTCTCTTTCCTCGATGTTATTTTGTCTGCTTCGACAATGTCGTCTTGTGAAGATACACGATGGAAGATGTTGTGTCGACGTGTTGGGTCCGGGGCAGAATATATAATATATATCTATAGGTAACGTTAACTATAAGTTATATATATATATATATATATATATGTGTGTGTGTGTATCCAGCCGAGGCTAGCCTGCAGCCTCCATAACGAGTGAGTCACAGCCCCGAGCTGACTGTGTCGATAGAATTGTCGCCGAGTAGAAGATGCTCGTATCCGGAGAGACGCTGAGTAATCCTGTGACCGAGAATTTCGATTCCCTCCGCTGATAGACGGTGTGGAAGCTGGAGGCGTGTATCCCCTTGTACTGCAATGGCGGATACTTGCTGAATCGCCGAGTCATTCTTGGTAAGTGCTGACTTGCCTCGTTGCACGCATCATACTCAAGGGTAACTTATTTTTCGCCCCGGTTCGAGATCTGCATCTCGAGTCTTATCGGATTTTTGTTGCCTTGGGTTGCACCAAAAGCGGGCGAGGTCATGACCCTTCACGAATCGATGCATCAGGCCCACTTCCCTTTGGTGCCCCAAAGACTCGGTGACATTTACATCCAACGCCACGCCAATCACTATTCTTCTCAGACCGGCAGCTCCTTCTCTTTTCGAGCCTAGATTAAGTCAAGGCGTTCGGGTAAACTGGAGCTTGTATGCAGATATTGCATGCAGCCTTTGTCCTTGCCGAGTTGACGTGGAGGACGATGGCGATATCCGTCGTTAGCCTCATACATGTATGATCGGATCGTATCTGGGGTAGGGCGAATCTCCATCGACTTTCCAAATACGGAATGTGGTCTCGGACGGTACCCTCTCGGTCCCTCGGATGACTTTACTTTTTCAACGGCCAAAGTTGCTCTAGTTCGGTGAGCGCATCTGTCCAAAAGGATTAATATTTGTTGTACATTGTCAAGGTGATCCGTTCGTGGGCGCGGCTGGCATAGCTTCTTCTGGAGATTTCAACCCTTTCCCTCGCAAATGCCTGCCCAAAAGTAATAGAGATGATAGACCCCTCGCTTGCACTTCATTCCCTTATAATATCATGGAAGCTTCTTGTCCGGTTCCATCTTCAAAGATAAGTACCTAATAATGACTCGCCCACTTCTTCAAAGTCGTCAAGGTAGCGGATGCAAGACAATATGCAGGGCAAAGCAGATCATCCTTACCGCGCATCGAGTTAGAATTGTAGTAACAAAAAGAAATGGAAATAATGTAAGTGGTGTTGCCACGCACTCACGTCGTGCCTCGGCCCGTAGGACCTGATCCTACATGGTCGCAGGACTCCCATCACCACAATCCCCGTTCCCTTAATCCCTCAGCTTACAACCATGATTATATACCGAGTGGACTTGCCTATTCTTTGTTTTATTTGCTTCGTTGTACGCGTTCTTGTTCACCAATCCCGAATAACATAACAGCAATACATGTGAATCAGATGATCGAGAAGACGGCAATAAAATAAGGCAGGCCCACGGGCCACTACCTCGTTGACATTAGCAATTACCGGCTGCCAATCCCGATTCGGAGGAACAGCAACGGCAATGATGATAATGGCACCATGGGGATACCTTTCCAGAAGGGGTGGAAACCCTCTACCAAACGATTCGGCTGTCTTCCGCGCCCTGGAGATAGTAGATACTTGATGCCTAACAATCATCGAGACCGACACACACGACAAGGTGTAAGCGTTGCTTTGTTATACTATTGTATTAGTAAGTGAAAAACCTTGCGTGTTTTCCGTGCGCCCGAGATTCATCCCTGCCAACATGTGATGTTGCATGCAAGGGTCGTCGCAGCTTAGCCGTATTCCTACAGATTAATAGCTAGGTAAGGTAGTTCGTCCGATCAGCCGCCCCGCCCGTCGTTGAGAAATTCGATCCACCGCTACATACTGACGGGCGATTCAATTTCATCCATGATCCCCCCCTACTGTGCTTCTGCCGAATCGTTGTTTCTGACTTTCACACCAGCATCAGCATGGCCTTGGTGCACGAGTACGTTGCCTATACCAAGGTGTGGAATCCTCAAGTACGACTGTAATGACTCATGCATTGCTTTTGGTGGCTTGCTTCTGGTGGCTACGTCGTTTGCTGCTCTGCGACAAAACATTTCCAACTATTACGAGATCAAGCTGCGAATTCCTTCTTCTTTTGTAGCTAAGCAGAATTCGCGAAAAGATAACACAGCCGCCTGTCACTTTTTGTTCTGCTGCACTGCGTCGTGGCTATCGCGCCTCTCAAGTTGAAGCTGGTTGAGGAAAGGTAACTATACCATACTGTATTTTTTTTTTTTTTTTTTTTTGGAAATAACTACCGTATCAGTATCAGCAGATTCGAGCGGATGGATAATTACACCCTTCCTTCAATTGCTGGTTTGCTACACGACGGTCTCGGGTGTTTGTTAGTCACTGGAACTGAGCAAGTAGGTATGTTGGGGGCAAGATGAGATTCGGAAAAGAGGCGATCCGGAGCCATTGCTAACTGAAACGTACACCCTTCCGTCCTTGTCAGAATCATGTGTTCCAGGAAAGACGAAGGTGTGTGTAGCACGGTTCTTTTGCCCGGGGCGCACATGCGGCATGCCGCCCGCAGTACATAGTAGAAGGGCTCTGGTGCATGTGGCAGTACGTGAGGGATTGAGCTTGTTGCCGCCATCTATTTTGTGCGGCACTGTGTGGGATTTCGTCACATGAACGCTTTTGTATAAGCTTACGTCGTGTTGTGCCACACCTTGTCTATACTTGCTTCCCTTCATACAACCACTAAATCACCGAGGTAGATAGATACTCGTCCCCGAAATGGTCATCCCGAAACCTGCCTCAAACTGTGCTTTTCCACTTCATGACGAGGTTTCAGTCGATGGTATCACCAATTGCCGCGGTCATCCAGCAACTTGTACCAAAAAGATCTATCCTCGGCGGAGGAATGCATCAGCATGACCTGGACATGGAAGGGAGATTCGCTTGCTGCCACTGAGGCTGAGGCATTGACGGGCCAAAGTGGCGCGGGTGACCGACTGGGCACAGGCCGAAAAGGAACCTTTTCTTGACGATATTACGGGTTTCTCTTCCTCTCGAGGCTCGCTTTGGCTCACTTTGGACGACGTTGTTAGGTACCTATTGACTAGAGGACGGGCCAAAGTACGCCATGTGTTTCCTTGACCACCTTTTCTTTCGTTTCCACCGCTTCCACCATATGTATCCGTCATTCCCACCGTTATACAGTAATTGTTTGCTTCGTGTTGGCCGGAATTGATTGGCGCAAGACGTGCCATTGGCTGGATCGTGAGGCGCCGATGCACACAAGCTTTGGGGTCAATCTAGTCTACCGTCTAGGTAGTCAAGAAGAGGTACATACATATGTACACAAGTTACAGGAACAAGGCGGTATGTTGTTGTCAATATTTCAGGTTCGGATGACGAAGTCGGAACTTGAAAGGCTCGATCTGGTGGATACTGCGGGGCGGCGGTGGCTGATCGAGGGCGGACGAACTGTTGTTGTTGTTGTTGAGTATTTACGACCTCGAACCAGCAGGTCGGTAAATGAACAGGCGCCGTTATCGGCGTCGACATCAAATGAAGTGGTAGTGGTGGTGCTGAGTGCGGCATTTTCGAGTTTTCCATTCGGGGGTGGACTGCTGTTAGGGCTACAGCAGGTTATACAGCCAAATCATAACGGAAGTGGACAGACGTGGTCCGTGCACTGTTACCGAGAAAACTGTCAAGCCTCAAGGAGAGAGTTGAGGGCGGACAAACTGCTCAATTTACAAATTACTACAGGGTACTTCATATAGGACTCCCGGTGATGCAAAAGAAGTCTGCTTTGCATTATTCCGCTGCTCCCCTGCTTGCCTTCTGCGTTCCCATATCGGCTGCCTCTATTGCATCACTGCGCTCCGTCCTGCCTTTGCCGTACCACGGCTCTCCGAATGCGATCACGTTGAGTCGTAAGACTAGCTCAACGACAGCTTGCCATGGACTTGGCCGCCTCCGCCCAACGGTTGCGGAGCGGCGAAGGCCTCGAATTCCCTGCGGGTTCCAGCACTCTTGGATTTGCCCGGAGTCTTGATTCTAAAGACCAGTTGAAACACCTGCGTGATGAGTTTGTGCTCCCGACCAAGGCATCATTGAAGAAGAAGGGCCTGGATGGGTCATTTCCAGGTACTTGGCTTTTCTTTCACCAGCGGAATTGAGAGAGACGGGGATTCTGTTCCATCTTGCTAACTCCCACGGTAGGCGAATCGGCTCATGATAGCACGAAAGACAAACCGGACTCCCTGGCGCAGCCGTGCCTCTACTTTGTCGGCAACTCCCTGGGTGCTCAACCCAGGGCCGTCCGCGAGTATGTCACCGCTCAGCTAGAAACGTGGGCATCCATTGGGGTCAACGGGCACTTCACCAATATGGATAACTCGCCCCTGACGCAATGGCAAGACATGGCCGAGCAGTGTGCCGAGCAATCGGCTGACATTGTGGGTGCCTCGCCTCACGAGATTGTCATTATGAACACGCTCAGTATCAACCTGCATCTCATGATGGCCAGCTTCTACAAGCCGTCTGGCAAGAGACATAAGATCATTCTTGAGTGGAAGCCCTTTCCCAGTGACCATTACGCCATCGAAAGTCAAGTAGTATGGCATGGCCTCGATCCTAAGACGAGTATGGTCAAGATCGAGCCCAACGCCAACAGCGTCATCCCCACAGACGTAATCCTGAGGACAATCGACGAGCATGCAGACGAGACGGCCCTGCTTTTGCTGCCCGGCATCCAGTACTATTCGGGCCAACTGTTTGACATGCCCACGATCACCGCGTATGCCAAGCAACGAGGTATTGTGGTCGGTTGGGATCTTGCCCACGCCGCTGGAAACGTCGAGCTGAAGCTACACGACTGGGATGTCGATTTTGCCTGCTGGTGTACGTACAAGTACATAAATGCCGGGCCCGGCGCCATTGGAGGCGTATTTGTGCACGAACGGCACGGCAAAGTAGAGTGGCAGCATGACGGGGAATCCTCCAAGCCCTCCTATCGACCCCGACTTACGGGTTGGTACGGCGGCGACAAGAGCGTCCGCTTCAACATGGACAACAAATTTGTACCCACGCCCGGCGCTGCGGGCTACCAGCTGTCCAATCCGAGTGCCCTGGATCTGGCAGCCCTCTCCGGTGCGCTCTCCGTCTTCAACAGGACCACCATGCGTGACATCCGTTCCAAGTCTCTGGTCATGACGGCCTATGCCGAGTTCCTCCTCAACCAGATGCTGAAGGAGACGGAAACAGACTCGACACCGTTATTTACCATCCTCACCCCGCGGGATCCCTTGCAGCGCGGCACCCACCTGAGCGTCCTCCTCCGAGACGGTCTGCTTGACAAGGTCACGGCGGCTTTGGAAGAGAGTGGGGCTATCTGTGACAAGCGCAAGCCCAATGTGATTCGTGTAGCGCCTGTGCCGCTGTACACACGGTTCGAGGACGTGTGGGCATATGTGCAGGTTCTGAGACGTGCTCTGGGACTCAAGGCACTGGCTGCTGATGGCATAGAATAGATGAGACTGGCTTGTTATTCACATTGACGTTACATCAAAATTCCTCTTGTTATGGTGGCCCAAGAATGTGAGTGAATAGCAGATGGTCTTTATGGTGTTGTCTTTGTTGGCGTCTCAATCTTCAGATTTCGTCTTTCTCTCCCAAGCGCCGGGGAAGATGCCATAACTATGTGATGTGTGATGTGCCATTCTCGAGGAAGGGGAATAGGAATAAGAAACCCACCAAGAGCATGAGAAAGAAAGAGCATTGCCGCCTTCGAAATCATCAGGTTCATTGCACATAGAAGCATATCAAGTCCCTACACGCCGACAACAAAATAGCGAACCGCACGACACGATTAGATGAATAATACCCCGTGGCCCAGCACATTCAAGCAACGTGCCACATCCCACGACTCGTCCAACTGGCCACGCAGTGACCAAACCCTCTCCATCACCTCCTCTGCCTCACTCAGCATCCCAAACAAGTACCCGCGCCGAGCCGCCGCACAGCACTTCGATAAACCGGCTCGTCGTCCTGGGAACACAGACATCCACACACACACACACCGGCCAGGCCAAGATATCCAGGCTAGCCTGGATATTGTCAGAGATGACCTTAGCCCGGACGAGGAGCTCCCCGTTCGACAGACAGCCCCTCTGTATCTGCACCTTTTTCCAGGATTCAGGGCTGTGATGTTCCCCAGCAACTGCAGCACCCAGTTCGGCAGCCCAAAGAAGGCATCCATGGACAAAGGCCCCGCGCTAGGGGCACACTCATGAATGGGTTGTCGCGCCAGTCGCGGTGCTCTCCCAAGCGTCACACTCGAAATGACGTCCATGTATAAGAGAATTGCTGTGAAGAACCACAGAGCCGCCTGATCAGTGTCACGCGGTGGTCTTCTGGTCGCGGCTACCCGCGGAGGCCACGGCGGATGTCTCGGACTATGCAGCATCTCTGTCCAATTATGAGGATTCGGAACAATCTGCTCGAATAGAGCAATGGCCGCATCTAGGTGCGTTTGCTCCTTACACCTATTCGAAGTTACTACCTCGAGTATCAACATCTGCAGGAGGCTCTGCATCAAGCCTAGGCTCTCTTTTCTGTCCAAACCAGCCTTGCTGGCATTGAGGGCGCACATCTCCGCGGTGAACTCCTCGAGCTGGTCTCCGAGCTGGTAGTTGACTGCGTTTATGGAGGACTCAGGAGGCTTGCGCGCTTGCGGCATGTGTTGGCGGAAAAGTACAGTGGCCCCGCACAAATGTGGCATTAAAAAACGCTTCACGAAACAAGACTGGGGGATTTCACGGAAAGGGCGAGGACGTGCGAAAAAGCTATCGAAA